>ONZH01010857.1:120000-206212 GCA_900303285.1 Rhinella marina | reverse complement strand
CTGGAGTCGTAGTTTCGCCACAGCTGGAGTGCCGGAGGTTAGCCATCACTGCCCTAGATGAATAGTTTCCAAAATGTGGTCACTTTTTGGGGTAACTCAGAGTAACTTCAACACAGCGCCTTAAAATTATTCCAGTTAAATCTGCCCTCCAAAAGCCATATCAAACTCCATTTGTTCTCCTCACTGCGCCTGTGCCGATGACATCACACTACACCCGGAAGAGAAGGCGGCGCAGGCGCAGTGAGGAAGCCGGGAGCCCGGCAGCCAGCTGCACTCACTGTGCCTGTGCTGAATGAAGGACACGCGGCGCAGGCGCGGGATTTGCAGCGCTGACAGGGCCAGCAGCAGATAGAGGGAGCTGCCTGGCCCTGTCAATCATCGGCGATGACGTGTTCCTGGAGGTGGGGAAAACGGCGCCACTAGGTGCAGGGTTACCGCCCCCTGCACCTAGTCATGTTGATTTGCATATTACAAACGTTTCTTTTTAAACAAAAACGGGGACACAGATCTTGAAAATATTACCATATTAGACCTCGTGACATTTGCACATTGCAAATGTTATCCAGTTTAACATGGTGAAACCTGATGACAGTAACCCTTTAAAATGGAAAAAGTGACATTTTGAAATTTCATCTCCATTTTCCTTTAATTCTTGTGGAACACCTAAAGGGTTAGCCACATTTGTAAAAATAAGTTCTGAATAACTTGAGGGGTGTTATTTCTAAAATAGGTCATTTTTTTGGTGGTTTCTACTATAAGGGGTATTCCAGTAAAGTAACTTAATTTTGGAAAAACCTATATTAGGCTAATTACACTAGCATCTTTTAATTCTGGTATTGAGTTCCGTCATAGGGGCTCAATACTGGAATAAAACGCTTCAGTTTTGTTCCCATTCATTGTGAATGGGGACAAAACTGATCTGAAGTGAACAGAATGCTCCTAAAAGCATTCCCCGGTCCAGGCATCCGCACCAAGACGGATCAGTCATGAAAGTCAATGGGGACGGATCCGTTTGGTGTGACACAATGGTAAACGGATCCGTCCTCCATTGACTTTTTAATGGAGTTCATGACAGATCTGTCACCTGCACACATACATAAACACATACAGACATATACAAATACACATACATACTTACATTCTCCCAGCAGGTCTCCACAGCGCAGGAGGAGCAGGACGGCATGCACATAGGACGATTCCTCACAGCGCCCAGCAGAGGGTGCTGTGGGGAATTCGTCCTATGTGCGCGCCATCCTCCTCCTGTACTGTGCTGCGCGGAGCTGCCGGGAGCATGTAAGTATGTCTGTGTACTGTGCGACGTGTGGGGCCGGAGCACGGTTCCGGCCCCACACGTGTACCTGCGGCAGCACGGATCCGGCGGCACCCTTCACCTGCCGGATTCGTGCTGCTGCTAGTGTGAAAGAGGCCTTAAGGTTGCAAGCTCACCCAACCAGAATCCATAAATATACAGTGATCCCTCAAGATACAATGGCCTCAGGATACAATATTTTCAACATACAACGGTCTTTTCTGACCCATTGTAAGTTGAAACCAGACTCAACATACAATATCTCAGACTCCGATGCAATCAATCAAGGCCACTACTCTGGTAAAATATCTGTATTAGTTGCTAGTTAGCAGTTATTCCTGACTTTTATAGGCGAGAACTTGTCTGTCTTAGTTATCTATGTTTAAGTATGCTTATTTTTCTTAAATTTTCATTTTCTCTTATCTTGGATGACATTTTGGGGCTTTGGAACCGATTACTCAACCTACAATGGTTTCAACATACAATGGTCGTCCTGGAACCAATTAATATTGTATCTTGAGGGACCACTGTGCATATAACCAGAGCCAATTTACCTTGCAATCCATTTGTCTACCTCCTGTGTGATCCTGCAGCACACAGAGTATCATGGCTCACCTTTCCTGCTGTGAGTTTGTGCTTGTTTGAGTGTAGACGTTTACCGATTGGCTGCCTGATATACAGCCCCGTCATGCCCCCTCTACTCTGTAATCACCAGCACACTGACACTGAGCATGCTCAACATAAAGGCTCAGAACTACAGGCCGATGCCATGGTAACTTATGAGGAAGCACAGTGGGTAGCAGAGGAAGAAAACTACTGAATAGTGAAGATGTGAAATTGACATTATATTAGGTAATTATTGACGATGAATTAGTCTAAAACACAATTTATATTTATGGTAACCGGAATACCCCATTAAAAAAGTGGGTTTTGGACATTTTCTTAAACATTTTGAGAATTGCTTTTAAAATTCTAAGCCTTCTAATGTCCTAAAAAAAAATAAAAAGAACAAAATGATGCCAACATAAAGTGGACATATGGGAAATTTAAAGTAATAACTATTTTGTGAGGTATCACTATCTGCCTTAAAAGCAAAGGAATTCAAATTTTGAAAATAATTTCCAAATTTTCTGTACATTTTGGATTTTTTTAATAAATAAAGGTGGTTTATATTGACTGAAATTTACCACTAACATGAAGTACAATGTGGCACAAGAAATCTCAGAATGCCTTGGATAAATAAAAGCATTCAAAAGTTATTACCACACAAAGTGACATGTCAAATTGCAAAAATCAGTCTGGTCACAAAGGTGCAAAATGGCCCGGTCATTAAGGAGTTAAAATAATGTACCAATAACATGAATATGAAGGTGAGTAAATGTCAAATATCACAAGAGTGATACACATCATACCATCACAAACTGGCACAGAGGCCATGGAAACGTGGAAATGCTCTGATATGCCATTTGTACATGATAAAGGGGAGCTTATATCTGGGTTCAGCCCTAAACCCAGACAACCCCTTCAATACACACAAACACCATCATGTAATTTGTGAAACTGTTAGATAAGGAGGAGTTGATACATACCACACAAGTTAACACTCTGTGATGCATATTTCAGGAAAACTTTATTAAAGCCTATTCTACAAGTGAAGGAAATAACATCTCTAATACACTTTATATTTTACTTGAAGATCATGTGCCTATTGTGCTTTAGAATCCGTATTCTCAGACACCACTATAGTCCTCAAACCCACTAGCTCAGGGATCAGCAACCTTCAGCACTGCAGCTGTTATAAAACTACAATTCCTAGCATGCTTCATTCATTTCTGAGAGTTCTTAGAAGAGCAGAACAAGTATGCATGCTAGGAGTTGTAGTTTCACAACAGCTGGAGTGCCAGAGGTTGCCTACCCCTGCATTAGCTCATGCAGCTCTGATTTGTACTTAAACCCCCCTGAATTGTAGTAGTGCTAAGGCATATTGTGGCACTATATAATTATTATTATTACAGATGCCCTTGCAGCTGCCCTGAGCCTAGCATAGGTGGGTTATGTTAGGCTTTAGAAGAGCAAGCCCATTCAGAACAGTGAAGCACTATGAAGCTCCTGATGTGGTTTATTCATCAAGACATGTGCGACGTGTATAAAGAACTAAATAAATTATGTAAGGGGGTAATAAAATCAGCGAAAATGCACAATGAAATACAGGTGGCCAAAGAAAGTAAGAAAACCCCAAAACATTCTTCAAATACATAAATGCAAAAAAAACAAGGTCAGAACATGTAGGTCTCCTAAATGATGGTAACGGGGTGTTGGTCACTGGGGATGGAGAGAAGGCAGAGCTCCTAAATGGGTTATTTAGCTCTGTATATACAATAGAAGAGAGGGCATCTCATGATGGTGGTACCACTGGTGGAAATACCTCAAATAACATACTTACATGGCTGACTGTAGATATGGTCCTTAATATGCTAAAAAAAATTAAAAGGTGAACAAGGCATCAGGTCCAGATGGATTACACCCTACAGTTCTAAAGGAGCTCAGTTCAGTTATTGCTTTGCCTCTGTTCATAATATTTAGATTCTTTAATGACAGGCATTGTACCAAAAGACTGGCACAAGGCGAATGTGGTGCCCATTTTCAAAAAGGGTGCTAGGTCCTCAACAGGAAATTATAGACCAGTAAGCTTAACATCCATAGTGGGAAAAATGTCTGAGGGCCTTCTACTGGACTACATATAGGATTATGTAACTGTCAATAATAAAATAAGTGAAAGCCAACATGGTTTTACTAAGAACAGAATTTGTCAAACTAACCTGATTTGTTTTTATGAGGAGGTGAGTAGAAGCCTTGACAGAGGAAAGACTGTCGACAATGTGTTTTTGGACTTTGCAAAGGCGTTTCATACTGTCCCTCATGGATGACTAATGGATAAATTGAGGTCTATTGGTTTAGAAAATATAATTTGTAATTGGATTGAATATTGGCTTCATGATCGTATCCAAAGAGTTGTGGTCAATGATTCCTACTCTGAATGGTCCCCGGTTATAAGTGGTGTTCCCCAAGGTTTTGTGCTGGGTCCGCTATTATTTAACTTATTCATTAATAACACAGAGGATGGGATTAATAGTGCTGTTTATTTTTGCAGATGACACCAAACTTTGTACTACAGTTTGGTCTATGGAAGATGTTAATAAGTTACAAGCTGACTTGGACAAACTTACTGTTTGGGCCTCCACTTGGCAAATGAGGTTCAATATAGATAAATGTAAAGTTATGCACTTGGGGGCAAATAATCTGCATGCCGCATATGTCTTAGGGCTCATGCACACGACAGTGAAAAATGGCCGAGTGACACGGCCATTTTTAGCACCATTGAAAGCCTATGGGGCTATTCACATGGCCGTTTTTTTTTTTTTTTTTTTTTTAACGGCCAGTGAATAGCGTCTGTCCAGAAATAGGACATGTCCTATTTCTGGGCCGTTTCAACCGGTCGACTGCCCCATTGAAATCAATGGGGCCGATTTTAACGGCCGATTGACAGGAGTGCTCCCGTCTAACGGCCGTTAAAAACGGGTACACTATGGCCACTCACCCTACCCACTTGAACGCGCTGCGCAGTCTCTGGTTTCTTCATTGAGCAGGCCCTGACGGACCTGCGTTATGCGCGGTGACGTCACCACGTTGGCGCGCGCAGTGACGTCATCGCGCACATCGCAGGACCTTCGGCAGGTCCTGTGCGTGAAAGAGAGAAGAGACTGCTGCAGCGCGAGCAATTAGATAAAGGTGAGTTGTTGTTTTTTAAATCATCAAAAAGCAGCTGTGGGGGCATTTATTTAAACCATGGGGGAAATTATTTAAGATGGGGCCTACATGGGGGACATTATTAAAGTAGGAAACATTAAAAAAAATAAAAATTCCTACACTATGGGGGACATTATTTTACCAGGGGGCCTACATGGGGGACATTATTTTAGCTGGGGAACTATAAAAAATTATTTACACCGTGGGGGACATTATTTTAGTTAGGGGCACTATGGAGGACATTATGGGAATCATGATTATAGTTGGGGGCAAGAAATAACTGCCAATTCAATTCATCAATTTTTCATGTCCGTTTTTAACGGACCTAAAAAACTGATGCAAAACGGACATTAAAAATGGACACACGGCCAGAAAACGGATGCACACACTGATGCAAAATGGCCATGAAAAACTGACAGTGTGTCCGTTTTTAACTGACTTTTTTTTTCACCGTCGTGTGCATGTAGCCTTAGGGGGAGTAAAACTGGGAGAGTCACTTATTGAGAAGGATCTGGGTGTATTAGTTCATAGAGTAAATAACAGCATGCAATGACAGTCAGCTGCATCTAAGGCCAACAGAATTTTTTGTCTTGTATTAAAAGGTATAGACTCGCTGGACAGGGATGTAATATTGCCACTATACAAAGCGTTGGTGCGGCCTCAACTGGAATACGAAGTTCAGTTCTGGGCACCAGTCCATAAAAAGGATGCCCTGGAGTTAGAAAAGGTACAGAGGAGAGCCACTAAACTCAAAGGGCCTGGAAGATCTTGGTTATGAGCAAAGATTAAATGAACTGAATTTGTTCAAATAAATATATATATATATATATATATATATATATATATATATATATATATATATATATATATATATATATATATACACATACATATACATATATACACACACACACATACACACACAGACCATACAAAAAATATCAAGGGAAGCTATTTTGTGTTAAACCCCCTCAAAAAACAAGAGGCCACTCCCTACAACTGGAAAAAAAAAGTTTCGGCGACAAGTATTCTTTACAGTAAGGTCTGTGAATCTCTAATAGCCTGCCGCAGGAACTGGTCACAGCAAATACAGTAGATGGCTTCAAAAAGGGTTTTGATGACTTTTTAATTCAAAATAAAATTGAGGCTTATGACAATCTTGTTCTACTCACCCTTTCCCTTGGCCCAACCCCTTTTTTAAATGAAAGATGGACATTAATCCAGGGATCGATATAGTAGGATTACAGGTTGGACTTGATGGACTTTTGTCTTTTTCCAACCTTAACAACTATGTAACTATGTAACGTTTGCACTCCCAACAGTGTTTTAAACGTCGCACATTTCTTGATGAATAAACCTAAACTATTATTGAAGGAAGACAGAGTGCTGCAGTATCTCTTTTTGGATTGTCTACAAGGGACCCGCAGGCTAGGGCCCAATTCTGTAGGCACCGCCACCTTATGGACTAAACACTTTTAAATGGTTTCTAAACAGTTAGTGCCGGTACTTCTGTTGATATGGGATTGATTTACCATTTCCTTCTAATCCATGCCCCCTTGTCAGAGGAGGTATAATAAGAGTCTAACATTTAATCGTGGTACAAGGCATATACACAAGTTTTATGGCACAAATTGACAGAATTCTGGTGCACTTCCAAAATTACATTTGTCCCAATATGTGTAAAAATTATTTTTTTTTTAAATCATGTGTCCTAACAGCGCACACTTAATTGAGCACCACCACATGTAAACAGTGCCACTTTAGTCCATACAAGGGACTTCAATCCATCCAGCACTGACTATGCAATGTTCCCCAATCAAGTCCTGCAGGAACCCCAACAGGTCATGGATGAAAAATGACATTGTACAGAATCCAGACTGTCAAAGGGAAAAAGTTGGATATTTCAACAACTTACCCAGACTTATTCCTTTGTCCTCTAGCAATTTGTCCAGTGTCTGAAGGTCTTTTATCCACTGACTGATCATAACTGGGATCCACAAATTTAAACACATGTGATGACCCAAACTGCACTTTCATTCCGCTGTGTAACATTGTTGTTTCAGAGATGCGCTGACCATCAACGTATATATCCGAATCAACACTTCTTGGAGTAACAGTCACTACGCCATCCATATTTGTAAGGTCACAGTGATGGGGCTGTATGCCTGGTGCAAACAACTATTATAAAAAGACAAAATTAAAAAAAAAAGGACTAAATATGGCAAACTCAATACAAATTACAATACAAAAGTCAATACAGCAGCATCAAAATAATTACAAGGAGGAAGTCACAAAAACAATTAACAAAAAAAGTTTACAGGGAGTGTAGAACGAGCAGTATAAACCAGCTTTCTGTAGCTTTTATTATCAGGAGTGGTGTGAATAAATACGGTGTAAATTAGAACGGGTTTTAGTTGCCCATAGCAACCAACCAGATTCCACCTTTCATTTTTAACAGCTCCTTTGGAAAATGAAAGGGGGATTTTGATTGGTTGCTAGGTCAACTAAGCCAATTCAACTTAACACCAGCTTGATAAAAACGACCCCAATAACGTTTCATTACTCCAGATTCTGCTCCTGTAAGTACACTTCAGGGGGTGCTTTACTGCTAAGTGCTTTCTGCATTCAGTTACTTCACCGCACCTACAGCTGCTGTGGGCGACAGTCATAGCGGTCTCCTAGCTGGATGACATAGCTGTCACTTAGAATTGGGGAGGGGCTGTAAAAAAGTATAAGGCAGAGAGCACTTCACAGTGTAGCTCCACTTCCAGTGTACATGGAGGAACAGAATCTCATTCAGGGCCATTTGAATGGCAGTGTGGATTCCCATGGTTGACCCAAAGGACATGTGATATTTGGTGTGGCATACATGCCTGTGTTGACTGCCTGCATCTTCCAGTCAATTGGTCAAACGTGTCATGGATGGAAATGTATCTGACATTCTATGTAAATTGAAAGTGCATACACATACAGTTTGCAACTCTCCCAGTCCGCCACCGTCAGCTACTGTTTCACCTACTGCTGCCTCCGATTCCCCACATCCATGGGAAGCATACCTCAGTCAATTTCCTACTAAAGAGGACTTTAAAATGCTCATATCTGAAGTTAAAGAGAGCCTGCAGAGCAGAGATCGCTGCAGTTCACACTGATATTAAGCATATTGTTGAACGGGTGGATTCCCTGGAAAATGCGCATGATGACACCAGGCAATACATATCTACCTTGCATGTGTCTGTAACATCTCAAACTGCAGCTTTTAGGGCCCTTGCAGACGAGCGTGAGACTCGGACGTCCGAGTCTCACGCTCGTCTGCAAGGGCCCTTAGAGTTATGGGTTGGCACCTAGAGGATCTAGACAATAGTGGCCGCCGAAACAATATCAGGGTCCAGGGTCTACGGGGGATGAAGATCTTTTTGCCACCTTAGAGGCCATTTTTAATATGATCCTTGGTGAACCTCCATCTCACAAGATTAAGTTGGACAGGGCTCACAGAGCACTCAAGCCTAAGGGAACCACCACTCGTCCAAGGGACGTAATATGCTGTGTTCATGATTACACTCTCAAAGAGGCCATAATGGTGAAAGCTCAGAATCTCCTCAATTTTGAATTTGATGGGGCCCCTGTGCAACTTTTTCCCAACCTCTCCTGGATTACTCAACAAAAGCGGAAGCACCCGCTCCTTGCTCTTCTGCGAAATTGTCAAATAGCATACCGCTGGGTATTCCCCTTCTCCCTGTCTGCACGCTACCAAGGCAAGATGGCGACTCTGCGCTCTTTCCCTGATATGCTCCCTTTCTGTGAGACTTTGGGACTCCCAATGTCTGACTAGGAGATGGAACCCCGTGCACCACCACCTCCGGGGGTTTGGTCTCCGGTGGCAAGGAAAAGACGAGCAGGTCCACCTGCAGGCCCATCTGTGAGGAACCCTTCATCGTCTGGACAACAGATCCCAGACTGATCTTCCTTCCCTTTATTGCAAAGGGTTACTCTACCTCTGAGATTTCCCCTAGAGAGGTGATACACTACTATTGATGTGGACGTTCTACATAAGTTTACCCATATTTGCCTCGTTAATTTGCTACTTTGTTCTCTATAAGGTTTAATTCTATTATAGCTTCTTTAGGTGCAGGCCTTCTGGTGCACTGGTTGCCCTAAGATGGCCTGGTTAGTTATTGTTTGCTGTATTGTAAATAACTGTCAGTTGACCTCTGACGTTGCTTCCCCGGAGGAGGCCCTGTTTACTGCCTCCAGCAGGAATGTATATTCCTGGGAATCGCTTTTCATTGCTTACTTACTGTTCTTAAGTTTTTTTTGTATTGTGTTGTCTGCTCCTTCCTCTTTTTTCCACTCCCCTATGTAGTTTCGACTTTCTCCTGGACCATCGTTCTTCCAAGTCCTGACCACAGAAGGGGACGAGGCTTCGCTCGGCATGTGGTTAACCAGGTACTAGTTGAGACACTTGTGGATGTGGAAATGCACCATGGAGCCCTGGGTGAGCTGTATCTTTCTCCTGACTCTCTCATACTCACACTATCATGGCACACTGCATAACCCTGAATGTAAGAGGACTCAACTCCAACGCTAAGAGGAGACTTTTGCTTTTGGAGTTAAAATCCCTCAAGGCAGACACAGTGTTTCTTCAAGAGACACACTTTGATCATAGCTCTTCCGTTCACTTTCCGCTTACTTGTATCCCATCTCGTATTCTGCCACTCACTTTCACAGTAAGGCAGGGGTTGCGATTCTCATATTATCCCCAAATACATCTCAGATTAATTTCCTCAATAGAGTGTTCGCCAAAGTCTTCTGGCACCCTGATCCCCTAGTTCTATTGGGGGGGGGTAACTTTAATACTATCTTTTCTGACAATATGCATAGATAGGTTTACCAGGAAGGGCCAATCAACCCGACACAGCAGCGACTAGCTAGGGACTTCCGCAAGCTGATCCAGTGCTACTCCCTATACGACCTTTGGCGACTTAACCATCCCACAGACAGGTCTTTCTCCTTTTTTTTTTCCACTCCTCATGGCACCCACACCCGAATTGATTTTTTTTTTTTCGGAACAATCTCCACTTTACGTGTTCTGAAAGGAGCAAACATGGAGCAAATCACTTGACCAGACCATGCCCTGGTCATGATTGGGTTGGATTTGGGTTCAGGCCACATATGCCGATGTCACTGGCGACTCAACGATACCCTCCTTAAAGGGATTCTGTCAGCAGCATTTCACCTATTGAGTTATTTATACCATCGGATTCGGCCAGTTATAAGCAGTTCTAAATTGTAATTGTTATAGGTCACAGAGGCAGTTTTTGTGTTAAAAAAACGATTTTTAGTAGCTGTCACTCACTGTTAATAAGGAGCCCAAGGGGAGTTGCCAACCGTTGCAGGAGCCCGGGCTCGGCGATTCCTTGGAGCCCAGGCACGCCCACCTACTTAATATTCACTTCACTGACTCGCTCAGTGAAGCTTCGGCGCGGACGAAATCCCGCACATGCGCAGTACATCAGGAGAGGCCAGTGCCTGCAGACTGCACGGGCGCAGGCCTCTTGATGTACTGCGCATGCGCGGGATTTCGTCCGCGCCGAAGCTTCACTGAGCGAGTCAGTGAAGTGAATATTAAGTAGGAGGGCGTGCCTGGGCTCCAAGGAATCGCCGAGCCCGGGCTCCTGCAACGGTTGGCAACTCCCCTTGGGCTCCTTATTAACAGTGAGTGACAGCTACTAAAAATCGTTTTTTTAACACAAAAACTGCCTCTGTGACCTATAACAATTACAATTTAGAACTGCTTATAACTGGCCGAATCCGATGGTATAAATAACTCAATAGGTGAAATGCTGCTGACAGAATCCCTTTAAGAGGCCCCTTTTAAGTGAATAATTATGTGGTCATCTCAAACTCTACTTTGAGCTTAATGAAGGGACAGTAGGAGACGCCCGCTCTCTAAGGGAAGCTCATAAGGCAGTTATGAGGAGGCACGGTATTGCCTTAGGCCTTCATCCAGATAAAAAAAAAAAAAAAAAAAGACTGCATAGCAACTGTCCGCTCTCTGAAATCCCGCTTACGTAACTTACAAGATGAGATGATTGGCCGACCCTCCCGGCATAAACTCAAATGCATTGTTGATGTTCAGGCCCACCAGCATAGACTTGCACAGGGGAGAGTTGATAAATTGCTGTTATATACACATCAACGCTGTTATGCCTGGGGAATAAACCTCATACTCTGCTCGCTAAACAACTACAAAATCGCCCCCTGCAAACAAACCCCTGTGCGGTTAAAAGGGCTGACAGGTCAGTTTGTTACGATTCCTGGAAAATTTCGGAGCATTTCACATCCTACTATACTGCCCTTTATAATTTACCTAGTGACCTGCCCGCAAATCAAGGAGCTAGGGAGTGCCTCTTGAAGTCATACTTGGCTTCAAGTAACCTTCCCATCCTATAAACTGCAGATATTAACACTCTTAATGAGCCAAATAATGCGGAAGACAGAGGAGGTAATTGACCACCTGCCAGAAGCTAAGTCACCAGGCCCTGACGGTTTTTCGTACAAATATTATGAAACCTTTAAAAAGGAGCTGACCCCCCCCCCCCATATGTTAAAGATCTTCAACAGGTTCACATTAGGTGATGTGGTACCCACCTCTATGTCCTACTCATATCTCCTATATCTCCAGCATAGATCCCCTCGAATGCCAAAATTATAGGCCTACAGCATTACTCATTTCAGACCTCAAAATTTTTACTAAAATATTGGCCATTCGTCTAAATGCCTTCCTCCCCTCTTAATACGCTAAAAAGGTGTTTGATCTCCTACAGCAACAATCAAGCTTTCCCATGCAGAGTTCCAACCGGTGTGCATTGCTAATAGTACTAGACAGGGGTGCCCTTTATCCCCCTTGCTATTCACTCTGTGCATTGAACCCTTAGCTGCCAAAATTAGGGCCTGTACAGATGTTAGTGGTATTATGGTCAGGGACAGAGAATTTAAGTTGTCTGTATGCAGACAATGTCCTCCTCACTCTTACTAAACTACATACCTCCCTCCCCAACCTCCATATCATCCTCCAAGAGTTTGGACGGCTGTCGGGATATAAGGTACACACCCATAAGACTGAGGCTGTCCCTCTTAATGTCTCTCAGGTGACCCTCAATTCCCTTTGGGTTAACTTTCCTTTCCACTGGAAGGTTGAATCCCTTCGATACCTGGGTATGGACCTTACCTCCCACTATACAGGCCTATACAAACGTAATTTCTCTCGTACATATAAATTAGCGATCTATTAGCCAGGTGGCAGACCCTCCCCATTTCCTTTTTGGGTTGTATTGCAGTGACAAAGATGACAATTTTACCTAAAGTTTTATACCGGTTTGAGACCTTACAGGGACTTAAGATTCCTTCAGTCTCAGCTTCTCCAGTTTCTATGGGCTGACAAACGCCATAGGATACCAGTCTATATCTGGGAAGTCGAAGTCCCCCATAACAACCTCATTAGGATTTGCCACTTCATCTATTTCAATTAGTAGATTATCTGTGAACTGTGGTATATTAGGGAGCTTATAACAAACTCCTACCAGTATAACTGATTGTGCCTCCATGTACTTCTACCCACGGTGTTCTTTTCCTTCACTTACATCTTCCCAGAGTGTGGGCTTTATTCAGGACTTTACATAAAAGCAAACCCCTTGCCCTCTACATTATTTTACGATCCTTTCTTTTCAAGTATCTTTTTATTGAAAGTTTTATTTTACCATCCTTTCTAAAACAGACTAATCTTGTATGTCAAACAGCTAATCAGTCATCATCCAGCCATGTCTTAATTATTCCCAGTATGTCATAGTTTAGACTTTACTAATTCCAGTTCAACAATTTTATTGGTCAGGCTTCTGGCATTAGTATTCACACAATCAAGAGGTTTTTGGATGTTTTTTTCTACCATACACCTTTCGCTATGAACTGTTTTAGTCCCTCCCCTAGTTCCATTACCTCGCCCCAGGTCAACGTCTGCTATATCTTTCCCTCCCATAATGTAACTGTCCTCCCCCTAAGTCCCAACTTTAAACACTTCTCCAACTTTCTAGCCATCTTCTCCCCAAAAAAGGCAGTACCTTCCCCACTGAGGTGCATCCCAACCCTACGATAGACCCTGTAGCAAACAGAAGTCAGCTCAGTTCTCCTGGAACCCAAACCCCTCCTTCCTACCGGTTCTTGAGCCACTTGTTTACCTCCTAAATTTCTTGCTGTCTTTCTGGCATGGCTCGTGGTACATGTAGCATTTCAGAAATACTACCTTTGAGGTCCTTGCCCTGAGCTTGCAACCCATGTCCCTGAAAAAAGTTACTGAATCTAAAGTCAGTGACGCACTTAAAGAGAACATGTCACCACTCCTGACACGCCTGTTTTATTAGCTTCATTCACCATGTATTCCCTTCATTAGCTGCCTTCCACATGTAGTAACAATTCTGGAGTATCTATTCTTATGGCTCTATGTTGTGCCATTCCTTTATTATTTCTACTAGAAGTTATGAATGAATTGCTAGCAGTCTGCAGTAAGGTTACAGAGGGGTGGTAACCAGTTGAGGTTGTGTACGTGCACAGTCTGAACACGGCAGCACTGATTGGATAGAGTGATTCTGTGCAGGTACACGCCCCCAACTAATTACCTTCCCTCTGTACCCTTACTGCAGACTGCTAGCAATTCATTCATAACTTCTAGTAGAAATAATAAAGGAATGGTACATCAGAGATATAACAATAGATGTTCCAGAATTGTTATTACATGGGGAATGCATAACGCTAATAAAACAGGCATGTCAGGAGTGGTGAAAGGTCCTCTTTAAGAGACACACTTGGGATCAAACATTCAAATGCTGCAAACTCCAAACCAGAATGCTGATTTTTTTTTTTCCTTTGGATTCAAAAGTCCCAAAAAAATATTGTATGTCAAAAATATTCTGATTTCAGTGATCACTTGAAAACACTGACACGCTTCTCATAATAATAAAAATTTGAAAAAAAATAGATTACCTGTACTGAATTCTCATCCAGCTTCTCAGTTCCAACTTCGGTGACACTTGGCTGAAGTCGATAAAGTTTTGGCTTATCTCTGGAGTCTGATCCATCTCAATTTTTAAAAGGAACAAATTAATTAAAAACAAATTATTAATCAATTACAGATTGTGCAAGTACAACATTATATAGAATAAATAAAATTCTAACAGTTCTCCAGTTTTTATTTTTTCTGACCAGTAAGAGTAAGCTTCAACTGGTTGAGTATGAAATAAAAAGGAAACTTATTTTTATAAATTCTACACCATTCCTGCAGAAATACCTCAATATGTATGGAACATCAGAGCGGGAGCCAGGCACTGACTGGTGTAGTCACAGAAAGCGGCATGGAATAATATTTCAGTGGGCAGCAATTACAATAAGAAACACAAGGCTAAGACCATAAAAACCAGCTAAACAGAAGTTCAATAAAATGAACAGAAAGGTAGGAATTTTTTTTGTTAAAGTAAAATATCAAATGTTTTATTGAAGCTGTTGTCTACTCAGATTTTTCTTTTTTTTTATACAAAAGCACTTAGAAGGTGAACATCATCTATGAGGCGAGTTGAGACTCCTCAAGAGGCACTCTGCTTAGACTGCAGGGAGCGGCAGTTCAGCCTCTTGCCTTGAAATGCCTTGTAAACATCTCTCTTTGGGGACTACTGTCAACTAACTTGTGGCAAAAACTGTTACAAAACAGCAATGTACAATACTACCAAGTCATATTTGTATGCAGGAGATGCTTAACCAATTCCAGACCCGCCATTTACCCTCTTCCTGACCAAGCCTAATTTAGCAAATCTGACATGTGTCACTTTATGTGGTAATAACTTTGGAATGCTTTAACTTAACCAAGCCATACTGAGATTGTATGTCACGTTAATGGTAAATTTGAATCAATAGGTTTTAATTTAAAAAAAAAAAAATCCAAAATGTACCAAAATTTTGGAAAATTTACTATTTTCTAAATTTTTATGTCGGTTTTAAAGACTGTGATACCTAATAAAGTAGTTATTAAATAATATTCACTATATATCTACTTTATGTTGGCATCAGTTTGGTAAGGCTATTTTATTTTTTAGGACGTTAGAATGTTTAGAATGAATTTGGAGGTCAATATATGGTCGTGAACTGCTGAACCCGGCAGTGCTTAGAATGCAAGGAGTGCCATATGGTTTTTGGAGGGAAATTTTGTTGAAATGGTCTTTGGGTGACATGTTGCATTTGAAGAGACCCTGAGGTACTGTACCCCTATAGTGCACGGTGCCAAAAAGTGACCATATTCTGTAGTGGGCACTCTTGTACCCGACTGGCATTTCACAGAATTTATCTGTGAAAGTGAAAAATTCTGTTTGGGGATACGCCAGGGCTCAGTAGGGAAAGAGCAGCATTTGGATTTTCTAACATGGAATTTGCTGAAATTTTAAGAGCCATAACTAAATTATTTTTTTTTGTTGACTTTTCTGTGTGAGGGCTTATTTTTTGTAGGACAAGCCATAGGTTTTATTGGTGGCAATTAGGGGTACATTTGGCTTTTATCGCTTTGCATAATTTTTTTTTGATAGGTGAGGTGGGCAAAAATATAAATTCTGTCAGTTTTTTTTTTGTTAATGAGGTTCACCATGTAGTATATGCGATATAACTAGAGATGGGCGAACGTGCTCGGTACGAGCACTGTAGCGCTCGTCTCCACTGCGAAAGAATGCCCGCAGGCATTGCGGATCTGTCCTCACCCGACTGAAAGTCAATGGGGACGGATCGGTTTGGTATGACACTCATACCAAACCGATCCGTCCCCACTGACTTTCAGTCGGGTGAGGAGGACGGATCCGTTTGGTATGAGTGTCATACCAAACCGATCCGTCCCCATTCACTTACATGCAGCTGAGGACGGATCCGCAATGCCTGCGGGCATTGCGCAGAGGAGCCGAGCGCTACAGTGCTCGTAACAAGCACTGCTCGATCATCTCTAGATATAACCATTATGCAGGTTGATATGATAATGTCAATTAACAAATTTTGTTTTTTTCATGTTTTACTACTTTTGCAATCAACCGTAATTTTTTTCTTTTTCTGCCAACATAGATGTCGAGGGCTTGCCTTTTGCAGGACATGCTGTACTTTTTTTCAGTACCATTTTAGGGTACATGCCACTTTTTTATTATTTGACATGATGCGAGGTGACAAACACCTGTTTTGGCATCATTTTTATTTTTTACATAGTTCACCTGACGATCATGTGATATATTTATAGGGCCAGTTGTTACAGATGTAATCATACCAAATATGTCTATTTTTTCTTTTTAAGTTTAACACAATAAGAGCATTTAAAAAAAAAAAAAATCATGTTTTTAATGTTGCCATTTTCTTAGAGCCAAATTTTATTTACTTTTTTTCTTCACAATGGTCTTGTGTGAGGACTCTTTTTGCAGGATAAGGTGACGTTTTCATTGGTAACATTTTGGAGTACATGAGACTTTTTGATCGCTTGATATGTTTTTAGCAGGTGAGGTGACTAAAAAAATAGCCGTTTGGCATAATTTTTTTTTTTTTTTAACAGTGTTCACCAGATGGGCTAGATCGTGTGCTATTTTTATAGAGCTGGTCGTTACTAATGTGGCGATACCAAATATGGTACTTAAAGGGGTTTTCCAGGAGCTAACTACTGATGACCTATCCTCAGGATAGGTCATCAGTGTCTGATTGGTGGGGCTCTGACACCCGGGACCCCGCTGATCAGATCCAGTGAGCACAGCTGCCTTCTCTCAGCTTTTCCTTAGCCATCAACGTATACTGGATAAAAATAAAAGCGGGGTGTGGGTGGCGAGTCCAAATTAACAGAAGGCAGAGCAACACAAGTGGGCTGGGAAAACAGACATAGGAGGGCCCTTCTATAAAGTAGTGTAACATAAAATAACTCCCCAGCAAAGACAAATAGCACAGTGAAGCACAAAATAATACCAGACTTGCCACAGTATTTAACTACATCATCGTCCTAAAGAAAGTGATACAGTTGAATTCAAGAGGGCACCAGCTTAAACAAAGGTGCACGTGGGGCCCACAGTGCACCATTACAAGGGGGGTTATGCGGTCCCTGTACTCCACTGTAACTGCGTCTATTGGATGCTGATACAATGGACCATCCGACAGCTTTGAAGGAAAAATGGAATTATTGGTACCCGGCCCTGCCATTTCTAGATCCTCTGACGTAGGCAGCGCGATGACATCATAACGCTGTCTGCAACATTCCACAGGAGAATGTGTTCAGCAACATCTTACTGTGCATGCAGTACATAGAGGGCAACACAAAAAGGGAGAGGCGCTCATAGGGTAGTATGTAAAGACAAGGAGAAGTTGTTTCGGATTATTATGCTCACCTTATAAAGTTGTGCAAATTTAGGCACAACCCTTGAGTATGCGGATGTTAGTTGTTGGTCGGTGCTGCCAGTGTCATTAAATCCTCTTTTCTGGGGTTGCCAGTCCCTTGAGAAGGTGTGAAGTAGTAGAAACGGGGTAATGCACTTGGGAATTTGTGCATTAGATGCACACACTTTCTTGGCGCAACAATACGACCACACGGAGGTTAGATTAAATTTCTATCTATTTCTGACAATAGACAACGCGTTTCGGAGCGTTAAAGCTCCTTTTTCAAGTCGAGTCAATGCGGCTGTGGCGAACGCCGACAAACTTCGGAATACTGCTAACACGAGTAGCGCGCCGAGCAGCTGCGCACCAAATATCAGCGGCACGCAGTGGGAGGAGATGGAGTAATGGGCATCTAAAAAGTGTCTGCATCTAATGCACAAATCCCCAAGTGCATTACCCCGTGTCTACTACTGTGCATGCCAGAAGTCCTCTAAACTACAGTAGTATAAAGTTTACGTACTCAGTTTGTTGCACTATGAAGACGAAGGGGGGTGGGGAAAGAGAAGTAAAAAAATAAAAAATACCTGGACTTAATTCAACCAGATAAGGTAGCTTGTCTGGAGAAAGTGAGTAGCCATAAGTGTCCAATCTTTCCTTGCTCTTTGAAACCTTTCCTTCTGTTCTCCTGTTCTTCTTTGAGAGGTAGTCTATGGGTCTCCTTTTCAACTGAAATACAAGTTCCCCTAAAAAAAAAAAAGAAATAATAGATATATAAATAAATAAATACATACATACATGTATCTTATACACACATATATGGGCCAAATACTAATGAGCGCTTCATTAGTACAGGAGGCAGTGAATGCAGCGCACAGCGTGAGGACGTTGGCATGCTGTGATCACACGCTGTGCGCGTCGGGTTACAACCCAGCGAGCATCAGGAAGAGCCGGAAGCGTAAGAGCTTCATCCCCAAAGCAGCGGCGTCTTGTTTTGATTTCTAAATGGGGGTTTTAACATTGGGGGGCTGATCTGAGCATCTGAATGGGGGTCTTATTAACATGGAGTTCAGATGTGAGGTCTGATTGAGGCTCTGAGCTGAGGTTGAGGTATTTTCCTCCTCTAACATCTAGGTGCATCTTATGGGCAAGTACATCTTATAGGTCGAAAAATATGGTGTGTAGAGATATAGATACATACACACACAGGAATTTCAAACCAAACAGACAATAGTGACCTTTAAAGTACACTTAGGCTTTTATTTTTGTTATGTCAGTAGTACAAGGTAAAATAAATAAATAAATAAATAGTGTACGTAAACCATGATTATATACACACAAACCTGCTACAGATACTACCTTTATCACTTGGCCAGTCCCGGAATATCTGTAAAGGACACTCCTCATCATCTAGTATGGTTTCTTTCATAGCTTTATCAGAATGTTGAGTACCAGAAGGTAACACTATCTATAAACAAGATGTTAGAATACACATTTTATTAATAGATAAAAATAAATTAACCCTTTCACTACAGAGCCACTTTTCATCATAAATCCCAGACCGCTTTTTGCAAATCTGACATGTGTCACTTTATGTGGTAATAACTTTGGAGCGCTTTTACTTATCCAAGCCATTCTGAGATTGTTTTCTCGTGACACATTGTACTTCGTGACAGTGATTAATTTGACTCAATATATTTCACCTTTATTTATAAATAATCCAAAATTTACCAAAAATTTTGAATAATTCACAATTTTCTAACTTTGAAGACAGATAGTAATACCTCATAAAATAGTTACAATCAAAATTCCCCATATGCCTGCTTTATGTTGGCATAATTTTGTAAATGTCATTTTATTTCTTTAGAACGTTAGAAGGCGTCGAATTTTTAGAAGCAATTTTTCACCAAAATTTCCCAAACCAATTTTTTAAGCACCAATTCAATTATAAAGTGATTTTGAGGGGCTTACGTAATGGAAACCACCCATAAATTACCCCATTTTAGAAACTACACCCTTCAAATTATTCAAAACTGATGTTACAAACTTTGGCAACCCTTGAAATGTTCCACAAGAATTAAAAGGTAAATTTTTAAGATGAATGAATGAACCGAGGATTGCTGCCATTATCGTTGTTCAGCAGTGGAGGGGCCTCATGCACTACAGTGTCAGTAGAGGGGCCTCATGCACTACAGCGTCAGTAGTGGGGCCTCATGCACTACAGCGTCAGTAGTGGGGCCTCATGCACTACAGCGTCAGTAGTGGGGCCTCATGCACTACAGCGTCAGTAGTGGGGCCTCATGCACTACAGCGTCAGTAGTGGGGCCTCATGCAATATACAGTCAGTAGAGGGGCCACATGCAGTACACAGTATACAGTCAGTAGTGAAGACCCATGCAGTATATAGTATAGTCAGTAGTGAAGACTCAAGCAGTACACTCAGTAGTGCGGACCCAAGCAGAGGGAGGATTAATTTACAAAAAGACTAGATGCAAGCACAGAACCAGCTGTTGGAGCATTTTAGCAACACATCTGTATTCCAAATGGTGAACTCTGACAAAGGCAGGGTTCGACACAAAATAAGAATATATTTGTGCATAGTATCAGATATTTTGGTGGTCCAACTTGAATAAAGCATGGGAAAGATGTACAGGAGGTAAGCAACTACATGAACATATCTGTGAAACACCAGAGTAATCTCGGAAAGACCCTTTAAATGTGTACATAAAGTACGTTCTCACCTTAGCAATGCAGAACTCCCTAGGATTTTCCTTCTCCATCCCATACTTTTCCAATGCTTCAATAACGGCAAAATCTGCTGTATCATTTGTGGACAACAGGATGGTTTTATATGGAATGTTGGGTTTTAAACGGTCAGCATAAATTCGTAAGGTCCCACCTATGTAAACAAAAAAAACAAAAAAACAAAAAAAAACATAAAAACAATGTGAAAATGCAAAGCAGCCTTGGGTAACCTGCAATTAATCTGAATGGACAGGATATATTCATCAACAGTTATAAAAACATACTCTATGTTTACATCCATCGAATATACGTACAAAAACGTTTTGTGTTTTTGCTACAATTCTTGGCATTCTCCTGCATAGTTGTAGTTTGTCATGCCACATATAATCCCCATCCAATGGTGCAAATCTGCATGCAGACAAATGCTTCATTTTCCGTGGCTTACTTTTCCACAAAACAGTTTTATAAACACAGAAACATTTCCCATTGAATACAATGGGTTTCAGAAATCGGATTCTGTGGAGAATGAAAAAAATAAATAAATAATATATACCCTAAAAAGTTAACTCTCCTTTATGGAATGAAGAAGTGCTGAAGTGCACAGCAGCAACTGGTTAGCAGAATTTCAACCAGGGCATGTTTTGGAAAACACTACTGCTGTTTTCTGCACCCGTGCCAGTAGTGTTTACAGAAGGAAGAAGTAATCCTTCCTTTATGTTGGATTTCCTTTGAAATCCACTTCTGTGTTTGGCTCAAACACATGCATCAAAAGGTACAAAAACCTGTGGCTTAAAAATAAATAAATAAATAAAAAAAAAATAAATATGCATGGAATCCACCTCAAAAGGGGTTGTGTCACAAAAAAATTCGACAGTCAAACCAGTATCTGGATCTGAATACTTTTGTAATAGCATGTAATTAAAGTTTAGTATAGCCAGTGAGCTATTCATCTACTGTTTGTTCTTTTCCTAACATGCTCAAATTAAAAGGGGTTGTCACACTGCAGTAAACGGCATTTATCATGTAGAGAAAGTTAATACAAGGCACTTACTAATGTATTGCGATTGTCCATATCGCTTCCTTTGCTTGCTGGATTCATTTTTCCATTACATTATAAACTGTTCGTTTCCATGGTTATGACCAACCTGCAATCCGTTTTCCTCTAGTGTGCATGCAGGGCCACCGCTGATGGATTGCAGGGTGGTCATATAATGCAATGGAAAGGTGAATCCAGCCAGCAAAGGAAGCAATATGGCTAATAATACATTAGCAAGTGGCTTGTATTAACTTTCCCTACATGATAAATGCCACTTGCTTAATTGAAATAACCCTTTTAAGACTTGGGTCAAATGGCATCATCGCCTGACATTTATGATGGTCAAATGTGTCAATCTCTGACTTGCTGCGACATGACAATCTCTCAACTTGGATGGATTTTCTTCATACCGTCGTGTAGCAGTCACAGCATGTCGCAGTACGACACTATTTACATTATATATCCATCATTATAAAAAGTGTTGTGCAAATTTTCTGCGACAAATGTCGCCATGTAGCCCTAGACTAAATCTTCAACTGTCACCAGCCCTACTAGCTGTTAGAAGATGTGACAGTTACAGGAAGAGAGCTGCAGAAGAAAGTACACACCCTCTGAGAGGCCAGGCTGAATATAATCTCCGGATCCACGTGTGCTACGGGGTTGGATCTAGCTTTGTTAGAAAGGTATAGGATACTATATGATAATTTTTTTTTTTACACCAATCATGGTATAACCCCTTTAAAGATCAGACATCACACATCACTGACAAAGGTACAACCAGTTAGGCTACATCTTGGCTCTACATTAATCACCTGTGATAGCAAAGTCATATAGACACACACAGACCATATTTTTCACTTTATAAGACACACCCCTAGGTTTTAGAAAAAAAAAATAAGAAAAAATAAAATGTTTTTAATCAGACCTCAAATCAGACACCTGTATCAGATCAGAACCCCCCCATGTCAGACCTCAGATCAGATGCCCATTAGAGATAAATAAATTCACTTACCTTTCCTGCGCCACCACTACTCTCCAGGTCCAAAGGTCTCTGCTGCAGTCGTGCTCCCTGATCATTTCTGGGCCTGCACTGCACTTCATCCTGATGCTGTACGTAGTCAGACGTGCGCGGCGCTTGAAGAAGATCGTAGAGCGGCGAGTACTGGCAGCGCTTCACTCCCATCGACCCCTGCATATTAGTGAGCACTTCCATAATGAATTGCTCACTCTTATTCACTTTTAAAGACGCACTGCTGTTTTCCAACTTCCGTGGCGGGGGGCAGTTGGGAAGTAGTGCATCCTAAAAAGCGGATACACACACTTTTTTCAGATCATAGGATGCATCGGATCAGCCAAGACGCAGAAAATAAATATATAAATAAATAAATATATATATATATTTATATTTATTTCACCTTTTGAGGGTTCCACTTATTATTTCATCTCAGAGCTTCTAACAGTTGTCAGCTCAAGCTGTGTGAATCACACATTGGCAATCAAATGCACATGGTGCTCCTTCACTCCTGAGCCCACTCATATGTTTAGGAAAAAGACAAGGGCCACAGGTAGTGAAAATAACGAATCTGAAGCTAATGCAACATTTTATTGGAAAAAAATATTTTTCATTTTCACAACCAAGTGTTTCTAAATTCTATTCTAGACATCTGTGGGTTCATAAAGACGCTCAGTACACCTCAATAAATTTCATGAGAGGTTTATTTTCCAAAATGGGGTCACTTAGGATTCAACCCGCTGAATGCAATATTACTATCTGATGATCTTGCATACCATCAAAATTAGTATGCGTTATGTAACAGACATTCCCTTGAGTAGTCAGTAATATAAAGCAATCTATTTGTGTGTTAGAAGTGGAGTTTATAGACTGTAAACAAGAACACGATGAATTAAAGAAAAATATTTAAAAAACTGAGATCTAATATTTTGCAAATCAAATTGAGACTATTCAATAGTGTATATACTTGGGCTAAGGAACGCAAAAGGATAAGAGTTAACTGCAAAAATAGATCCCATAGTTCTTTGAATAAGAACCTCTAGCGATGCTGATACATCCAATAAAAACACAGTTTAAGTGAAGGCACTTAAGGCATGAAAACTATGAATTAACATATGTGGAATTATATACTTAACAAAAAAAGTGTGAAACAACTGAAAATATGTCTTATATTCTAGGTTCTTCAAAGTAGCCACCTTTTGCTTTGATTACTGCTTTGCACACTCTTGGCATTCTCTTGATGAGCTTCAAGAAGTATTCACCTGAAATGGTATTCCAACAGTCTTGAAGGAGTTCACAGAGATGCTTAGCACTTGTTGGCCTTTTTGCCTTTACTCTGCGGTCCAGCTCACCCCAAACCATCTCGATTGGGTTCAGGTCTGGGGACTGTGGAGGCCAGGTCATCTGGCATAGCACCCCATCACTCTCCTTCTTGGTCAAATAGCCCTTACACAGCCTGGAGGTGTGTTTGGGGTCATTGGCCTGTTGATAAATAAATGATGGTCCAACTAAAACGCAAACCGGATGGAATAGTATGCCGCCGCAAGATGCTGTGGTAGCCATGCTGGTTCAGTATGCCTTCAATTTTAAATAAATCCCCAACAGTGTCACTAGCAAAGCACCCCCACACCATCACACCTCCTCCTCCATGCTTCACGGTGGGAACCAGGCATGTAGAGTCCATCCGTTCACCTTTTCTGCATCGCACAAAGACACGGTGGTTGGAACCAAAGATCTCAAATTTGGACTCATCAGACCAAAGCACAGATTTCCACTGGTCTAATGTCCATTCCTTGTGTTCTTTAGCCCAAACAAGTCTCTTCTGCTTGTTGCCTGTCCTTAGTAGTGGTTTCCTAGCAGCTATTTTACCATGAAGGGCTGCTGCCACAGTCTCCTCTTAACAGTTGTTGTAGAGATGTGTCTGCTGCTAGAACTCTGTGTGGCATTGACCTGGTCTCTAATCTGAGCTCCTGTTAACCTGCGATTTCTGAGGCTGGTGACTCGGATGAACTTATCCTCTGCAGCAGAGGTCACTCTTGGTCTTCCTTTCCTGGGGCGGTCCTCATGTGAGCCAGTTTCTTTGCAGCGCTTGATGGTTTTTGTGACTGCACTTGGGGACACTCAAAGTTTTCCCAATTTTTCGGACTGACTGACCTTCATTTCTTAAGTAATGATGGACACTCGTTTTTCTTTACTTAGCTGCTCTTTTCTTGCCATGATACAAATTCTAACAGTCTATTCAGTAGGATTATCAGCTGTGTATCTATCCGACTTCTGCCCAACACAACTCATGGTCCTAACCCCATTTATAAGGCAAGAAATCCCACTTATTAAACCTGTCAGGGCACACTTGTGAAGTGAAAACCATTTCAGGTGACTACCTCTTGAAGCTCATCAAGAGAATGCCAAGAGTGTGCAAAGCAGTAATCAAAGCAAAAGGTGGCTAAGTATATAATTCCACATGTGTTAATTCATAGTTTTGATGCCTTCAGTCTGAATCTACAATTTTCATAGTCATGAAAATACAGAAAGCTTTGAATGAGAAGGTGTGTCCAAACTTTTGGTCTGTACTGTATATAGATAGATAGATATATCTAGCGAAATGCCTGAAAGTGAGCATTCCTGATTAAATAACAGACTGGGATTTGTGCCTGTTAGATGAATAGTAAAAAATTTGAGTTTATGCTGGTCTTTTATCAGCTTTGTTGCAAGATGTATTTTTACGATGTTAAGGTCCATACAGACATGGTAAATTGCGGATCCGCAAAACACGAATACCAGCCATGTGCATTCCGCGAACCGCCCATGGCTGGCCCCATGATAGAAATGCCTACGCTTGTCCGCAATTGCGGACAAGAATAGGACATGCTCTATCTTTTTTGTGGGGCCATGGAACGGTCCTATGCATGCGGACAGCATACGGTGTGTTGTCTGCATTTTTTGCAGCTCCATTGAAATGAATGGGTCTGAACCAATTCCGCAAAATTTCAGAACGGATTCAGACTCAAGAATACGGTTGCATGAATAGATCCTTAATCATGCTAAAAACTTGCAGAAAAGAAATATTCAGTTTACAATAAGGCAAAAAAGCTGTTCCAATTAAGAGGTGAAATCTGACTTGTCAGAGACGTTTCAAACCCTTGTAACATGGTGCCATAGTTTATAAGGCCGAAAAAAGACATCTGTCCATCCAGTTCAGCCTGTTATCCTGCAAGTTGATCCAAAAAAACCCTGTGAGGTAGAAGCCAATTTTCCCCACTTTAGGAGAAAAAAAATCCTTCCCGACTCCAATCAAGCAATCAGAATAACTCCCTGGATCAACGACCCATCTCTAGTAACTATAACCTGTAATATTATTACCCTCCAGAAATACATCCAGGCCCCTCTTGAACTCTTTTAGTTAACTTACCATCACCACCTCCTCAGGCAGAGAGTTCCATAGTCTCACTGCTCTTACCGTAAGGAATCCTCTTTTATGTTTGTATACAAACCTTCTTTTCTCCAGACGCAGAGGACGTCCCCTCGTCACAGTCACAGTCCTCGCGATAAATAGATGATGGGAGAGATCTCTCTACTGACCCCTGATATATTTATACAGTTATTAGATCTCCCCTCAGTCGTCTTTTTTATAAAGTGAATAACCCTAATTTTGATAATCTTTCTGGGTACTGTAGTCCACCCATTCCGGTTATTACTTTAGTTGTCCTCCTCTGAACCCTCTCCGGCTCTGCTATGTCTGCCTTGTTCACAGGAGCCCAGAACTGTACACAGTAGTCCATGTGTGGTCTGACTAGTGATTTGGTTTTTTTTTTTAAATCAGATAAAAGTTTTATTAATCTGTTGACTTGCACAACAAGGAGAAGTACAATGCAGTGTGTTTCATATACATTGACAATAAACAGATTCTTCCACAATTGAATAATTGCATTTTTTCCAAACTGTCTCAAAGTACAGTGACAACCTTTACATACTATTACAAGCGTGTATAAGCCCTACAGATTTTCATTTTGTGTTATAAACAAAAGTAAAATAAAAAATAATGACAAAAAAAAAAAAAAAAAAAACCCAACCCATCGCCCCCCCAACCCAGCCACTCCCCCTTCCACAGAGAGACGACACTGCCCAAATCCAGTGCTCAGAAGGTTCTCCGGTAAGCAGGAGTGTACAAGCATCACTGGCATCAGAGCCTAGATTAATCAATGTTTCTGTATGTAGCTAGTAATATAAACACGAAGATGTATAGACAAACCGTTATTACCCCAGAAGTTGTGACCTTACACAATCCCTTTGCAAGGCCCTCGAGGCCATGTCTGGTACTTCAAACCACCCCTGCCATATCTTCGTAAATTTGGTTGGGCATTTTCTCTTTAAATAAATACCATGCTCATAGCGGAGAATTACATTGAGTCTATTGACAAATTCTTTATTTGATGGTGCATGCTGATCCAGCCAATGCTTGGCTATCAATACTCTAGCCTGAAACAGCATCCTGCGAACACAGACAGTTAATATATTATTATCACTTGAGTCACCGATCAGACCCAGCACACATATTTTGGGATCATGAGGCAACCTAACTTTTGTGACTTCAGCAATCAATTGAATAACTTCATTCCAAAAGTCCTGCAACTTGGAGCAGGACCAGGACATGTGCAGCAGATTGGCACAATCCACTCCACAGCACGGGCAATTGGAATTATTTCTAACATCTATTTTGTAAAGAAATGCAGGAGTTCTGTAGACTCTGGACTTTCATTTGAGATACTCACGGCTCCTCACTAAGTGAAAGCGTAGGAGTCTCAGCCAAAAACTCCTCCCATTCCTCCTGTGTTAAGGGTCCAACATATTTTTCCCATTTAATTTTAATTAATGAAAGGTCAGCAAGAGTCAAATTAACAGCTATGTGTTGGTATAGCATAGAAATAAGCCCCCTAGCACTGCCCTTCCTCAATAATTGCTGAAACACAAAAGGGGATGTAGCATTCTGTGCCTGCTCTTTAAAATGAGCTTGAAAGGCGTGCCGTAGTTGTAGAAATTGGTAAAAAGCACTCTGTGGGAGGTTATATTCTGACTAATTGTGTGAAGGACTTCATAATACCGTCCGCCTGAATCTGGGACAGAAAAACAATTCCCTTAGTTTCCCAGGGTGAGAAGCCCTCCAGTCTAAAGATTTCAAGTAGTTGTTGGTTGTGCCATAAAGGTGTATAGTCATAATACTCCTGTATCCTGTTCAAATCCTTGAACTTGGACCAGGCTCTAACAATCAAAGATAAAGTAGGGTATGATTTTTGATAGGAGTGGCGATTGCCCAGTTCCACTAGTGCAATAGGCACTTTCTGCCTCATGAAGAGCGAAATCATTCTGAGGGGCCCAACTAAGCATGTTCACCCCAGCCTTTGAGGTGCTGTAATTGGGACGCCAAGAAGTATTGCCAAGGGTTTGGGAGAGCTAACCCCCCCTCCTCCTTGCCTTTTTGAAGAGTCTCAAGACAAATTCTAGGATGTTGCTGTTTCCATACCAAGGACCTAAAAATTCCCTGAATTTTATAGAAAACTCTGAGGCAGCCATATAGGGGAATTATGTAAGATATACAACAGCTGAGGCAGCCATATCATTTTCATAAGGTTACAGCGACCAATAACTGACATGGGGAGTTTACTCCAGATGTTCATTTTTTCACTGAATCTCTGAATCAGTGGGTCTACATTTAGTTTAATATAATCTACCACTTTAGAGGTGACAGTAATACCCAAGTATTTAAAACTCTGCTTTATTTGTAACGGGACGAGAGACCAGTCCACCTGAGTTGGAAGAGGATCTAGTGGGAGAAAGACCAACTTATCTCAGTTGATAGTAAGTACAAGCGAAATTCAAGCCAAATTCAGTACAAGCCAAATTCTGTGATATGTTTCATTAAGGGATGAATAGAGTGTTGCAAATCGCCTACATATAGTAACATGTCAGGATCTCTCTAAGATGGATGTGTACACCTAGAGACAGAGCCTCCGCTGTTCAATATCACTCCAAATGATAAAAATGGAAAGGCAGCACAGGCAGGCGGCTTCACATTCGATTCCTTTTTATTAGTGGTCAGCTTGAACTCAACGCATTTCGGGGTAAGGCAATCCCCCTTCGTCAGGAGTGTAAACATATAAACATAATAACATACCTAATATGCAGAGTATTTATAGTCCCAAAGGGTCTTGAGCACTGATGTCCGGTTGCCACTGTGGAATGCAAGTCCGGCGCGTCACTTCCGGATCCGGTTGTGTTCCACAGTGGAACGCATCGGATAGCGCAGCATGTGCTAGCGCTTCTGATACATCGCCAAAACTAATGTGTGCATTCCCTATGTAGATAAGTATTAAAAGAAAACAAACAAAATTTTTATAATATATATATATATATATATATATATATATATATATATATATATATATATATACACATACACATACATACATACACACACATACATATATATATATACACACACACACACCGGAACATCTACCTCTATGAAAAATAATCCTATATACTTGTGTATACAAAATGGACATACAGATGAACAAAAAATTATATACAGTATGCACACACATATATATACACAAATACATACAAAAGGGATCCAACATAGAGCCCTCTGGATAACCATTAATAAAATCCTCTGGACAGGTAGATCTAAAAAAGGTATAAAAAGTTGGGAGACAGCGATAACACAGTATCTCAAACCAAGGATATAAAAGGCTATGTGGCCCCCAAAATATGAATATATGTACAATGAAAGCCACAAATAATATAAGATGAATAAGTCTAAAAAGAAAAACTCAAAATAAAATATAAGATAATAAATGCTAGGGACTCAATAGTTAACGATTTCAAATAAAACCTCATTAAAAATAATATCCTAAATATATAAAAAAAAAAATCTTAAAAATATATATATATATATATATATATATATATATATATATATATATATATATATATATATATATATATATATATATACACACACACACATCTCTATAATGTATAGGAAGATTTCATAGTGTTGTACATCACTGTATTTCTCCATGACAATATGCTGAGGTGGAATTAGAAGCTTTTGTTGCCAACGACCTGCTATTGTATGGGGGATTTTTTATCTACTTATTCTGTTACTTTATGCGAGCTGTATTACTACCAATCATTCTCCTGGTA
Organism: Rhinella marina; assembly: GCA_900303285.1. Taxonomy (NCBI): domain Eukaryota; kingdom Metazoa; phylum Chordata; class Amphibia; order Anura; family Bufonidae; genus Rhinella; species Rhinella marina. The sequence goes on along the minus strand of ONZH01010857.1, from coordinate 176,683 downwards.
CCAACACCACGGGTTGGTTGATCACTATATTTATTTTATGGGTTTGGCGCTGTGTCTACTAGCATTTTCTATGTATTAATCATAGAACAGTGGTAATTCATACACCATCTATTCTATGTTATTACTTCTTGCATTTCACACAGGGCTTGTGAACACAGGTCTTGGGCCCGTATCTGCTGCCGTACTCCCTCGTTTGACTCACTTACTTTCCTACCCTCTCGGTCCTTTTTCCCTTTTTTTCTTCCCTTGGCGCCTCTCCAAATTTTCACATATATACCAGTCTGGAGGTTCCGGTCCAGAAATATATGTATTATTAATATATATTAATCCTCGTTTTTTCTTCATTTTCTATCGGTATAAAGCGAGACCCTTTCCTCCTGCCTACCCAACGGAAATCCCTTCCAATGAGGTGATGCACGCAGTAGACAAGCCAGAGGTTCAATGGCAATTGCAAACAGAAGTGGCAAGAGTTGACAGCCTTGCCGTGTTCCCCTGTGTAGAGAGAATTGGGACGACAACATTCCATTTGCTCTAATTCTGGCTACAGGTAGGTTATATAGTAATTTGACCCATTGCAAAAAGGCAGATCCAAAGCCCATAAGTTCCATGACCTCCCACAGATAGATCCATTCAACACTGTCAAAGGCCTTGGCAGCGTGAAGCGAAATAACTGCTCTAGATCCATCAGTGGTCATAGGGCTATGAAGGTTAATGAAAAGTCTATGTAAGTTAATTGATGTGCTTTTATCTGGAATAAAGCCTGATTGATCCGCATGTATAGTAGTGGATATGGATCAATTCAATCTATTAGCCAGGACTTTTGCTAATATTTTTATATCAGTTGCTAATAGGGGTATGGGCCTATAGGATTCGGCCTCAGTGGGGTCCTTGTTGGGCTTAGGTATAACCACCACTACTGACTAGTGATTTGTAAACTGTCAGATGAAATGCAAAATATAAAAGTAAATTCCCCATTAAAAGTGCCCTGTCTGACCCAGGAAGAAGTACAGTGGCGTCTTAGATTAAAATAGACAAATCGCCAGGACCGGATGGCATACACCCTCGTACCCCAAGAGAATTAAGTAACGTCATCGCCAGACCCTTATTTCTGATATTTAAGGACTCTATACTGACAGGGAGTGTTCCACAGGATTGGCGCATAGCAAATGTGGTGCCAATATTCAAAAAGGGTCCAAAAAGAGAGCCCGGGAACTATAGGCCTGTAAGTTTAACATCTGTCGTGGGTAAACTGTTTGAGGGTTTTCTAAGAGATGCTATCTTGGAGTACCTCAATGAAAATAAGCAAATAACGCCATATCAGCATGGCTTCAGGAGGGAATCGGTCATGTCAAACCAATTTAATCAGTTTCTATGAGGAGGTAAGTTCTAGACTGGACCGCGGCGAATCAATGGATGTCGTATATCTGGACTTCTCCAAAGCATTTGACACTGTACCACATAAAAGGTTAGTATATAAAATGAGAATGCTTGGCCTGGGAGAAAATGTCTGTATGTGGGTAAGTAACTGGCTCAGTGATAGAAAACAGAGGGTGGTTATCAACGGCACATATTCAGATCGGGTCACTGTCACTAGTGGGGTACCACAGGGGTCAGTATTGGGCCCTATGCTCTTCAATATATTTATTAATGATCTTGCAGAAAGCTTGCACAGTAAAATATCAATTTTTGCAGATGACACTAAACTGTGTAAAGTAATTAACACAGAAGAGGACAGTATACTGCTACAGATGGATCTAAATAGACTGGAGGCTTGGACAGAGAAGTGGCAGATGAGGTTTAACACTGACAAATGTAAGGTTATGCATATGGGAAGGAATAATGCAAGTTACCAGTACATACTAAATGGTAAAATATTAGGTAACTCTGACATGGAAAAGGACCTAGGAATTTTAGTGAACAGCAAACTAAGCTGTAGAAACCAGTGTCAGACAGCTGCTGCCAAGGCCAATAAGATAATGGGTTGCATCAAAAGAGGCATAGATGCCCGTGATGAGAACATAGTCCTGCCACTTTACAAATCACTAGTCAGACCACACATGGAGTACTGTGTACAGTTCTGGGCTCCTGTGAACAAGGCAGACATAGCAGAGCTGGAGAGGGTTCAGAGGAGGGCAACTAAAGTAACAACTGGAATGGGTGGACTACAGTACCCAGAAAGATTATCAAAATTAGGCTTATTCACTTTAGAAAAAAAGACTACTGAGGGGAGATCTAATAACAATGTATAAATATATCAGAGGTCAGTACAGAGATCTCTCCCATGATCTATTTATCCCCAGGACTGTGACAAGGGGACATCCTCTGCATCTGGAGAAAAGAAGGTTTGTACACAAACATAGAAGAGGATTCTTTACGGTAAGAGCAGTGAGACTATGGAACTCTCTGCCTGAGGAGGTGGTGATGGCAAGTTCACTATAAAAAAAAAAAGTTCAAGAGGGGCCTGGACGCATTTCTGGAGAGTAATAATATTACAGGTTATATAGTTACTAGAGATGGGTCTTTGATCCAGGGAGTAATTATGATTGCCTGATTGGAGTCGGGAAGGAATTTTTTTCCCCCTAACAGGGGTTTTTTGCCTTCCTCTGGATCAACTTGTAGGAAAACAGGCCGAACTGGATGATCAGATGTCTTTTCCGGTCTTATAAACTATGTTACTATGTTCTCATCAAGTGCCCGGCTCTGCTGCAAACCAGACTGAAGAGGGGCGGGCTGCTTTAGCCGCTTGTATCTTGGGAATGGCAGAATTCGAGTCGGGAGAGAAAGCTGTTTTTAGTTTCACTTTCAGTTCGGCACTTGGGAGCTGTTTTCCTGCAGAATAAAGTGCTTTTCCTGGACATGTAATACAGACACACAGTGCACACAGGTATGTCTGGGATGTGTCTGCAATCTTCTGTGGGGCACTGCTGTTATATACTGTAGGTGAAAAACAGGTGAAAGACTCCCTTTAATTACTTTACACAGTTTAGTGTCATTTCATTTTACTGTGCAAGCCTTCTACAAGATCATTAATATATTTAAGAGAATAGGGCCTAATACTGACCCCTGTGGTACCCCACTAGTGATAGTGACCCAATCTGAGTGTGTACTATTAATAACCACCCTCCATTTTCTATCACTGAGCCAGTTACTTACCCACATAGAGACTTTCTCCCAGTCCAAGCATTCTCATTTTACATACTAACCTTTTATGTGGTACAGCGTCAAATGCTTTGGAGAAGTCCAGATATACGACATCCATTGATTCGCCGCGATCAAGTCTAGAACTTACCTCCTCATATTAACTGATTAAATTAGTTTGACATGACTGACCCTTCATGAAGCCATGTTGATATGGAGTTATTTGCTTATGTGATTAAAGATGTCCTGACAGAGAGGGACAAATGCAATACGCATAGGACTGATCATTTGTCTAGTGGAGAGAAACAAACTGACATCACTCAAACAAGAAGATTCTATCATTATCAAAAAAGTGGATAAGTGGGAGGTGTAGTGGTGATTAATAGAGATGTGTATGTTGAGGAAGCTATAAATCAACTAGCTCATGATGATTACCGTATTTTTCGCTTTATAAGATGCACTTTTCCCCCCCAAAAGTAGGGGGAAAATTGCTTTGAGTCTTATAAAGCGAATACAAGTGAGCGCTTTCATTATGGAAGCGCTCACTAGTATATATTAGGTGCCAGGACCCTCATCAGACCTCAGATCAGCCCCCCAGCCCTTTTTAAGGATAAAATAAAAAAACTCACCCCTGCTGCGCCGCGGCTCCGCTCCAGCACTCCTCTGTCTTCTCCGGGCTGGCTCTGCACTGTCCTGACCGCGTACAGCTTCAGGACGTAGTGCGCACACTATGACCTGACGCTGCACGCAGTCAGGTGACAGTGCAGCGCCAGCAGGAGAAGACAGAGGAGCGCCGGACCTGGAGCACAGCCATGTCGCAGGAGGGGTGAGTTTTTTATTTTATCCTTATGGGGCTGGGTGGGCTGATCTGAGGTCTGATGGGGGCACAATCGTCTAATATGGGGGCTGATCTGAAGTCTCATGGGGGTAGAGGGGGCTGATATGGGGGCTGATCTGAGGTCTCATGGGGTACAGTGGGCTGATAGGTTGGGGGCACAGTGGGCTGATCGGAGGTCTGATTGGGGTCTGACATGGAAGGCTGATGGGGTTCTGACATGGAGGACTGATATGGGGGTCTGATGTGAGGTCCTGAAATTTATGGGGGGGGGGTCTGATATGAGGTGTGATGAAAAATATTTTTTTCTTATTTTCCTACTCTAAAATCTGGGGTGCGTCAGCGAAAAATACGGTCAATAGAGACGCAACACTGGTTATTAAACGTGAAATAGATTTTTTTTTTTTTAATGAAGCCCGAGTATTCCCTTCCCTTGAGTTCCAATCTTATATCCATTTCCAAAAAACACACAAAAATGTTGAGCGCGCACCGGGTAGATCAATCGTGTTTGGGGTGAACTCAGCCTTTCTGAAGGATGTTGTGCGGACGCTGGAGAGACACTGGAGAGTTTTAAAATAAAATAAGGGGAATTTATTCCTGCAACGTTACACAGTTATGAACACTAAACATTGGCAGTCTCCACACTAATATCCTTTATGAAGTGGCGTAACTAGAAATGACTGGGGGCTCGCCCTCCTCCAATGCAACCCTCACTCCTGTGGCTAGTCGAGATCGCTCTCAGACTTGGCCCCACAGCCACTCTGTCCGTTTCCTACAGTGTCTCTGTAAATAATGTCATATTATAATACTGTTGAGAAGGCCCTAACAATGAAATCTTTTAGTCCTCATTCTGGGTGGGCCCCTTCTAAGTTCGGGCCCTAAAGTAGCCGCTTCCCCTATAGCTACTCCCCTGCCCTTCTTAAGAAAAGATCTTGGCAGTTCACTGAAAGTGATGTGAAAATCCAGCTTTTAACAGCTTCAAGACTGCTCTACGGCTATATATGTGCTATCTGCTAACCGCAATCACAAGTCTTCTGACACACAGGGGGTTTTAATGTCCAAATGGTGCTTTATTTTTTAGCACCAACACACATGAAAACCATTCAAATAAACACCTGCCAGTCTGGGCTCTACCTAATACACGTGATGTCTCTATCTCACCTATAGAGCGCCGTTCGCACACAGTATTCGGTCCGGCTTCCTCAGCCATACGGTCCAGCAGCCTCCTGGCTGTGACCTCACCAGCACCTTTGGGGGAGATGGTGCAGTAGACCTCCTGACTCTGACCGTGTGACCCTCTATCCACAGGCGTCGCCTGGCTGAAACCACACAGCCTCTGCAAGCTCCAACCTCTCAGGCTTCCTCAGCCTTGTGGCCCCCAGCCCTCCCTGGCTGGGACTACACAGGCCCTCTCCAGGTCAGTTCCCTGGGGCCATCTCTCTCTCACACACACACACAGGATCTTTTAACCCTCTGTGATTAACATAGCAGGCCTCACCTACAATCTCCTCAGCTAACCGCAATATCTGTACTTGAAGGGTGTGGACTGGAAGACTCCCACTACCAACCTGTCTCCAAGTCCAAGAAATCCAGCCCATGTCACTTTAAAAAAAAATCTCCAGCAAGCTATGCCTTGCTTAAAGAGGACCTTTCACCACTCCTGACATGCATGTTTTAATATCTTCATGCATTCCCCATGTACTAACAATTCTGGAACATCTATTCTTATGGCTCTATGTTGTGCCATTCCTTTATTATTTGCAATAGAAGTTATGAATGAATTGCTATTTGTCTTCAGTAAGGGAACAGAGGGGAGGTAACAAGTTGGGGGGGGGGGGTGTCCCTGCACAGTCTGAACATGGCAGCACTGATTGGCTAGAGTCAGACTGTGCAGATCCACACCCCCAACTGGTTACCTCCCCTCTGTTCCTTTACTGAAGACAAATAGCAATTCATTCATAACTTCTACTAGAAGTAATAAAGGAATGGCACAACATACAGACATAAGGATAGATGTTCCAGAATTGTTATTACATGGGGAATGCATGGAGCTATTAAAACAGGCATGTCAGGAGTGGTGAAAGGTCCTCTTTAAGCAGGACCATTTCTGGATTTCAGTTATTTCACCCAGCTAAACTGAACAACAGGTGAGATACACACGCCTTCTAGTACTTAAACTGTACACATCACCACAACATATCTAAACGTTATGGCAGCTCTTTAATCCAAGTGCTGCAAAACACTTCGATTAAAGCTTCTGCTCCTGGACTGCCGCTGTGCCCTCTCTTTCTCCACCCTGATGTGGCCTGTCTGCCACTCGATGTCCTGCCTGCTGTTCCCGGTGTCTGGGTGCCCCATCTGTGCCATTGATGGAAAAAACCTAAAAGTTATGAGTCTTTGATTTGGTGATGCAAATAAAAAAAAAAAAAAAAAAAAAAAAAAAAAAGTGATTTATGATATAAAAGTGGTTTACCATGAATAAAAATATAAATTTGGTATAGCCATAACCGTATCAACCCACAGAATAAAATTATCTTTTCAAATTACCACGGAGAACCCCGTAGAAAATGGAAAAAAAAAAAAAAAAAAATCACTGGCAGAATCGCAATATTAGCCCACCTCACAAAAAAATTAAATAAAAAGTGATCAAAAAGTCATATGTACCTAAAAATAGTACCATTAAAAATGACAGCCCATCCAGCAAAAATGAGCCTCCACACAGCTCAATCAACAATAAAATAAAAAAGCTATGGCCCTTAAAATCAATTTCAGTAAATTCCATGTTAGAAAATGAAGATGCCGCTCCTTTCCTTTTGAATTCTGTGGTCTGCTCATACAGCAGTTTACCACCACGTATGGGATGTTGCCGTATTCAGGAGAAAATGGGTAACAAATTACGGGTTGCATTTTCATCTGTTATCCCTTGTTAAAATGAAAAATATGGGCGAAAGCTTTTTTTCTTGTAAAAAAATACTATTTTTCATTTTCACAGCCAAGTGTTTCTAAATATTATGCTGCTGCCAAGGCCAATACACAATTCACATAATTTGAAAAGCTTGTAATGTCAGCTTTCATAGAAGGTCAGAACCATTTTTCTATCTGCTACCAATCCCAAGATATGAGCAGCTAAAGCAGCCCTCCCTTCTTCAGTCTGGTTTGCTTTGGGCACTTGCAGCAGCAGAGCTGGGCACTTGGGAGCTGTTTTCCTGCAGAACAAAAGTGCTTTTCCTGAACATGTAATACAAACACACAGTGCACATAGGTATGTCTGGAATGTGCCTGCAATCTTCTGTGGGGCAGTGCTCTTAGTTATATAGGTGAAAAACTCCCTTGGAAACTAATAAAGGTATCACTATCTTCCTTTAAGAGTCCTTGCACACGAACGTATGTGCTCCTAAATAAATAAATAAATAAATAAATAAATAAATAAATAAATCGTGAGCGTCCAATTTTCATTTCTACATATGGCAAACATTCAGGAATGATTAGACATACATTAAATAAATATTGTAAGTTTCTATCACGAGATAGTAGATCTGCCCTATTAGCACATTTTAATGCCTATCATGCCAAAATTACCCTATTATAAAGAAACATGTTTTTTTAAACACCCCATGAAATGGATTAAAATCCTGATCAAAAAAAGGGTATTTTAACGGCAACACAACTTTGTGCTATTTATATGCGGAAGCGCCCATGTGGCAAAGCATATGTTGGGCTGACCTCTTTCAGTCAAAATAAGGATTAATGAACTCAGAAAAAGAGCGTTGCAGATGGGGAATGAAGGGTTAACAAAAAGTGACTCAGAAAGTTACAAAAACACCTTAAAAGACCGTGGTAGTTAAAAATTTAATTGATAGGAGACAAAGGTTTTTGAGTCTGCTTCAAATACCTTCAAACAGAAGTTTGTAGGATTTTCACTTTGTATACCATTAGCCCCAATAGGCTAATATACACACACACACACACCTACCTAATGATACTCATGTGTTACAATCCAAAATGACAAAAACATACATAGATATTATATAAACACACACAATTCACTTTACCTTGAATAGATAATTAAAGTCTTATTTAAAGTTCATTGCATGTGTGTGTGTTTATATAAATGTCTGTATGTATGTTTTGGCATTTTGGATTGTAACACATTCGAGTATCATTACTTGCATTAGGTGATTGTGGGAACATATTCATACTTGGAGGTTTCGTGCGCATCCAAGAGTGTTAAAAACTGGAGGCGCAGGCTTTCTCTTCAGGCACATTTTCCCCCAGCAGAGATCAGGGAAAGCAACCTGTACTAGGCCTCCAGGCTCATTATTACTATATATCCCAGTTCAGGCCACTAGATTCCAGCACTGAACTGTGATATAGTTATTTCTAAACAGAATAATAGAGCAATTTCCAGAATTCTGTATAAATTGCAATCTGATGATTACAAGTTGTGGTCCATTTGGGGACCTAACAAAAAAAAAAAAAAAGTTTATATATATATCTCACAATATTAAACATTAAAATCACCCCACTTTCCCCAAAATAAAAACAAAAAAAGAGAACATTATAGGCATCGCCACATGTGAAAATACCCATGCTATTCACGTTTAAATAATAAAAAAAAAAAAAAAAGTTGGCCGTTTTTTCATCACTTTATCTCCCTAGAAAACTGAGTAAAAAAAGTGATGATACACACCCCAAAATGGTAATGCCAAAAACAAGTTGTGCCGCAAAAAATAGGCCCCCACACATCTCCGTAGACATAACTATAAAAAAAAGTTATGAGGGTGAGAATATCGCGATAAGAAAAAAAATAATTTTTACAAAGCGAGTCCTGATGAGGTTTACAGAGGTTGGGCTTGCTGCAGTGTGTGGGCCTATAGAGGTCCTGAGCAGGGGTGCTGTTAGGGTTGCCACCTTTCCCAACAATAAATACTGATTAAAGAGTCCAAAAAGTAGCTAGTGTGGCAATTTCAGAAGAAAAAACAATTATAGGAAACCTGGGGCCAGCAGGCTGCCGGTATAAATAGGGCACACTTGGGGGTCACGTGAAGTGGCCAGCGTCACATAACCCCACATCGTGCATTGTATTGTTACTGAGCCCTGACTCATATAGGTTGGTGCTCAACCCTGCCCTGCTCGTTGTCAAGGGGACAAGGACACCGGCTGCGCTGACGGGACACACCACTGGCTCCTCTCCGCGCCCTGTAGCCATGGAGAGGAGGATGCTGGCCGTGCACGTCGCAGGCTCCTCTCTCCGACTCCTCACAGGGATGCCGACAGAGCTCCTCGTTAAATCACTGTAACTGAAAACCCTCATCGTAGTTTCACAAGCATTTTGCATCCATATATATCATAAGTATCTTAATTTTTTTAGTAATTACATTTATTTTGTGCCACACATTTTTTTTACAATTACTAAAAGATAAAAAGAAAAAACTTCTGCTGTATGTGAATACCTGATGAATGAGAACGTTCTATGAGGTTTTTCAGAAATAGTTTAGCATTGAGCTCTATAGGTTAAGGTTCTTAGCTTTAATGTAGATGGATGTGAGTTTGAATCCCCATAGAAACATTTGAAAGATAGTGTCTACATTAGACTTAATACACAGGTGTCCCCAAGCATACTGAAAATGCTTGGGGATAACACTTCATGTTCGTAGCTCTGACTCCATATATGGACAACCTTTTGGATACATTGCCCTTCACTTCTATTTAGCTTATTTCTTCTGCTGTTACTTATCAGACCAGAACTCTGTTCAAAATGGAATCAGAACAGAGCCTATTAACAAGACAAGTCATATCTACATATGTGCAGAAAAATTTTATTTTTAGGGACATGCCTCCCATATGAGTGCACAGCATTGCTTATTTTCTGTATATACACTACACCCCTAGATGAATACTTAGTGGATGTAGTTTTGTAAAATATGGTTATTTTGGGGGGGTTCTGTCATTGTGACAGCTCAATAACCCTAAAAACAAACGATGGGGGCTTGAAATTAATTCAAAATGGAATGTTTTTAAAAGCATCCTAAACATCTAATTTTAAGAGGTAGTAGAGGATTCTTTACGGTAAGAGCAGTGAGAGTATGGAATGCTCTGCCTGAGGAGGTGGTGATGGAGAGTTCACTAAAAGAGTTCAAGAGGGGCCTGGATGTATTTCTGGAGGGTAATATATTACACAATATAGTTACTAGAGAGGGGTTGTTGATCAAGGAATTTATTCTGATTGAAGTCGGGAAGGAATCCCTCCCCTCCCCCCTAAAGTGGGAAAAATTGGCTTCTACCTCACAGGGTTCATTTTTTATTTTTTTGCCTTCCTCCGGATCAACTTGCAGGATAACAGGCTGAACTGGATGGACAGATGTCTTTTCTCAACCTTATAAACCATGTTACTATGTAATTCTGCCCCTAATTTGCACACTCCATTTTAGGCCCAGTTGTATGACCAGTTATATTTTTTGCGGATCCCTTTATTTTTCCCTTCTTCTGATCCATCAAAGATCAGTTATTTTAGACTGGGAAAAAAAATGTGCCAAATGTGCATAACTGATTATTATTTTTTTTAATAATCAGCGATGTGAACGCTCCTAAAGTTTGGGGTGCGTTTACTAAATGTCCTCTGCTTTGCATAAAAACCGATTGTCGTTACAAATTTGTGGAAAAAAAAAACACCAAATTTTAATATTTCACACTTATTTTGCATTAATCACCTAAAAAATAAACCAATTAAAAAATTTTTTCCCCCCCCACTTGCTTCGCATTAATTCCTACAAACAGTGGGGCCAAAATACTCACTACACCCCTAGATAAGTGCACTAAAGGTGTCTTGTATTCAAAATGGACATCCATAAAACGGTAAGTCAGCACTACTCACTGAGACCTCTCGGTAGGTCCTCGAGTGGCGGTGCCAGCAGTGTTGAGCCCTAGCCTGGAAAAGAGGAAGGAGACCGCAGCACTCAGTGTCTTCAAAAAGGTTCCAGTCTTTTTATTCACCAAACAGTTCAACTCGCGTGAGTCTTTATCAAGCTCAGTTACATACAACAGAGTGACATATATATACTTAAATACCAAAAAGTGGGGTTGAGACCACCCCTAAGGTCAGAGGATTAGCTCCGCCCCACCTCACCCACTATGCAAACCCAGATGTGCCATCTCATAAAATACAAGCCTGTGAAATGAAATGTCAATATCATTTCAGTAAAAAGAAGTGAATATTAAACATACCATATAGCGCGCTGTCGGGGATCACAGAGGGTTGGTCAGCTCTGCAACAGCAACATGTGGCATCTATACAATCCAATTGCTGCATACCTCCTGTTGTAGTATAGGCTGGCCAGTGTTGCGCAAGTCAGCCTCAGAAGTGGCCATACACTCTAAGCGCACCAGTTCCAGTCTAGAGACAGAGGTTGCCAGTAATTGGCGTCACATCACCTAGAAACTAGTCCGTGCGCTATTAGGCTCCATTCACACGTCCTGTTCTTCTTTCCTGATTCGATCCTGATCCATTCATTTCAATGGGTCCTGAAAAAATCAGGATCGAATCAGGAAAGAAAAACAGGACGTGTGAATGGAGCCTTAGAATGTATGGTCAAATGTGAGGCCAGCGCTCCACAATATCAATCATGGAATGCATTAACTGCTGCCTCACTAACTAAAGAATATCTTAGAGAATGTTAATCAGTGGCTAATTATATTACATTATAGCAATCATAAACACCTAATAGCTTAAATAATAGAGGGGAGTTCAATTCCACACTAATGTCAAGATTGAAAAGGGTACAAAAGGGTGAAAACTTCTTATGAACTGCACCCTGCACTGCATCTTTGCAAACGGCTGATTTAACTCTTTTTTTTGGCCTCTTCATATTTAAAGTGGGGATTTGTCTGTAAATGAGGATGTCTGTAGATTTTGTCTGTGTAGACATAATATATTTTGCCTAATTGGGTAGGTGTACGCAGAGCTGACCAACCCTCTGTCTTAACTTCACTTACTTTGTGGTATATGTATATATATATATATATAAAATATATATAATATATATCTCTATCACTCAGTTATATGTCACTGAGCTCGATAAAGACTCATGCGAATCGAAACGTCGCTCGTTTGATAATTAAAAAGACTGGAACCTTTTTTAAGACATTGAGTGCCACGGTCTTCTTCCTCTTTTCCTAGTATTCAACATGGGGTCACTCGGTGGTTTTCAGTCACGTTGATACCTGTCAAACCCCACAAACTGTGTTTCATGCAGGAAAACAGGATTCATTTCAAAACATAAAAAAATTGGTTATAGAATAAAAAAAAGTTTCCTAGACTGTTTAAAAATGTAAAGAATGTTTTTCAAGTGCTTCTAAAATAAAGTAAACATGAAAATGTTTGTAGCGCAACATTTTGTTTGTGACGATAGTCAACGGTGTCGCACTGACATGCTGCGATGCAACAGACGCACAAAAATCCAATTTGGATGGACTTTTGTGCAACTGACATGTTGCATTATGTTGCATGTCAGAGTGCGACACGATTTACCATCGATGCAACAAAATGTCAATAAAGTTAATGCAAGGCACATATTAAAATAATTGTCTATATTGCCTCCTTTGCTGGCTTGATTTATTTTTTCCATCACATCATATACTGCTTGTATCCGGGGGTTATGACCACCCTGTAATCCAGCAGAAGTGACCATGCTTTGACACTATAGGAAAAAGTGCTGGCTTCTCTGGTGGCTGGGAGTATGTGCAGTGCTTTTTCCTATAGTGTGCAAGGATGGCCAACCCTACTGGATTGCAGGGTGGTTGTAAGCCATAGATACTAGCAGTGTGATGCGATGGAAAAAATTATTCAAGCCAGCAAAGGAAGCAATATGGACAATCACAATATACTAGTAAGTGCCGTGTGTTAACTTTATCTACATGATAAATGCTATCGGCTGAAGTGAGATAACCCTTTTAAGGCCTTTTCAGGCCTGGTAATTAAAGGGTTAAAAAAAAAAAAAAGCAAGTATGGCAAGCAACTGCAGAAGTTACCGCTCCTAGATAAAAACAAATACCAAAGATAGACTATCACAGCACAAGGAGATTAACAAGAGACTACAGAGTGGGTTTTTAAAGTGATTTATGCTTAAAATTTAATCTGTTGCTGCAATTATGCTTCCTACATTTGGTAGGACAGCGAGAAGTATGACTACAGAATCAATAACAGGGATCTGCAGCCTCAGGCACTCCAGCTAAAACTCCCAAAATCCTCCTTTCACTTCTGTGGTAGTTACAACAGACGAGCAAATGTGCATGCTGGGAGTTGTAGTTTCACAGCAGCTGGAGTGCCAAAGCTTGCTGACCCTTGATTATTTGTAGTTCGTGACCCTGCAAATGTAAAATGGCATAAGCGTTGCAGACATTAACTGCTAGATTTTTAATCAAGATTTATTTGCTAAGGAGAAAAAGGAATTAAGTCCTTTACTGACCAAGTCTTTTTGGGCGTTAAAAATGGGACTTTCAGTTAACCTGTGGAAAGACTACACTTTAAAGGGATCCAATCACCAGGAAAATACAATGTAATCTGTCAGCAGCGTGTTATAGAGAAGGGATCAGCAACCTTAGGCGCTCCAGCATCCACCATTCATTTCTGTGAGAGTTCCGAGAAGAGCAGAGGATGTATGCATGCTGAGAGTTGTAGTTTTACAAGAGCTGGAGTGCCAGAGGTTGCCTATGCCTGTTATAGAGCAAGAGGAGCTAGGAAGATTTGTATATACAGATGCATCTCAATAAATTAGAATATCATTAACACAGTACTCCCGACTAAAAAAAAAAATACCTAGGAGCCAAACAAAATTAGCCTAAACCAGGCATAGAAAATGGTAAATGAGATGGGCCTACCAGCCTTTCCCCTTCTCCCCAGGTCTAAAAAAGTAGGGTGGAGGGGAAGTCGCAGATTGCAGCGCAAAGGACATTTGCGCCGCAATCTGCGCCAGAAATATGCCTAATTTAAACATATTTCTGTTTGACAAATGACCCCCAGAGTCCTTAAATATCAGAATTAAGGGCCTGTCTGTGACATTACTTATTTCTCTTAGGATACGAGGGTGTATGCCATCTGGACCCAGCAATTTGTCCATTTTAATCTTTTTAAGATGCTGCTGCACTTCTTCCTGGGTCAGACAGGCCATTTTTAATGGGTAGTTAACTTTGACACTCTGCATTTCATCTGACAGTTCATTTCTCTCTGTCAATCCAGGGGAGAAAAAAAAATTTAATATATTCCGATTTATCACTCTCTACAGTTCCTTCCGCACTTGTATAAGTATATACTAGAGGTAACATGTACAAGCTAATACCCCACATGGCTTACAAATAGTGTAAAAAGGGCAATAAATGACAAAAAGAGGGCCTTTAAGAAAGGGGTCAACTGTAGCTTTTAAAAAGTATAAAGAACTAAATAAAATGATGTAATAGGGTAATAAAATAAGTGAAAATACACAATGAAATACAGATGGCCAAAGAAAATAAGACCAACCCCAGAACATTCTTCAAATGCATAAATGCAAAAAAAACCCAGGGTCAGAACATGTAGGGCCCATAAATTATGGTAATAGGGTGTTCGTCACTCGGGATTAAGAGAAGACTGAGCTCCTAAATGGGTTTTTCAGCTCTGTATATACAATAGAAGAGAGGGCATCTCATGAGGGTGGTGCCAATGGTTTAAATACCTCAAATGACAAACTTAACTGGCTGACTGTAGATATGATCTTTAATATGCTAAACAAAAATTAAAAAAGTGAACAAGGCCCCAGGTCCAGATGGACTACACCCTAGAGTTCTAAAGGGGCTCAGTTCAGTTATTGCTTTGCCTCTGTTCATAATATTTACAGATTCTTTAATGACATGCATTGTACCAAGGGACTGGCGCAAGGCAAATGTGGTGGCCATTTTCAAAAAGGGTGCTAGGTCTTCACCAGGAAATTATAGACCAGTAAGCTAAAAGTGTAAATGCCATTTCACTACCAAAAATGAAATTCCTAACATGTGATGCTGAAGGGCAGATATTCATAAAGCTGTATTTTTCAGTTAATTTTACATTTCTGATGTCTGTATTCAGCCCTTAGCAATCATATTTCTCTGTGCCTCTATTTCAGCATCTTCCTAAAATGGCCACTGCCGCACTTCCTGTGGTGATGTTTGCCCTGTCCTTGAGGCCATCCTGTATTTCCCTCACTTCCCATAAGCCTTTGCTCTCCTCACATGAACTAGCAAGACCAATCAGAATGCAGATAACCTCCCCACTATCCCAGAGCAGTGTGTATCCTCACATACAGATAACCAGAGACAAGCCCTGCATTACATGAAATCAGTAAGCATTTGTATTAACCTCTTAATAGTCACTTATCCCTCATTATCTTCTACACTGACAGGGAGGGGGGGCTGCTTTAGCTGCTCATATCTCTGGTCTGGTACCAGCTAGAAATATGGGCTTTGTATTGTCTTAAAGTTGACATTCTAAGGATCCAGGACTCTTTTTTAAAAAAAAAAGAAAAAGAGAAAAAAAAAAAAAAAAAAAAAACCAACACGATCCTATTGCATCAGTTGTCATCCGATTGAACCATTTCTGTCTGAGATCCTTTTTCTTAGGCCACTTTCACACCAGCGTTTTTGCTGGATCCGTCATGGATCAGCAAAAACGCTTCCGTCATGATAATACAACCGTCTGCACTTGTTCTGAACAGATCCGGTTGTCTGATCTTTTAAATAGCCAAGATGGATCTGCCACGAACTCCATTGAAAGTCAATGGAGGACGGATCCGTTTTCTTTGAGAAAACGGATCTGTCCCCATTGACTTACATTGTGAGTCATGACGGATCGATTTGGACCAGTTTCTTCATGCGGACACCAAAACGCAGCAAGCAGCGTTTTAGTGTCCGCCTCCAAAACGGAATGCTGACTGAACTGAAGCAAAACTGATGCACTCTGAACGGATCCTTTTCCATCCAGAATGCATTAGGACAAAACTGATCAGTTTGGGACCGTTTATGAGAGCCTGTGACGGATCTCACAAATGGATCCTTACAACACAAGTGTGAAAGTAGACTTAGACAGAAAAAAGTACTGCATGCAGAACTTTTTTCTGGCTACAAAAAAAGGATCTGAGGCGTTAATGGCTCAAACTGATGACAACTGATGCAACAGGATCCGTTTTTTTAACTTCTCTTCTGACGGATCATTAGAACAGAAGGCTAAACGGTGATGTGAATGCAACCTTATCAAGGAAAGGCCACTCAAGAATTTGGGGTAAATTCACAAAGAGTGGACTGTTGCTGAAGTCAGTGCTCCAAGAGCCACCACACACAGACTTATCCAGGACACTGCCTGCAACTGTTGCATTCCTTGTGTCAAGCCACTATTGACAGAGACATCAGAAGGATCTTACCTAAGCTAAGGAGAGAAAGGACTAGACTGTTGCTTAGTGGTTTAAAGTCTTTTTTTCAGATGAAAGTAAATTTTTAATTTCATTTGAATATCAAGGTCCAGAAGTCTGGAGGATGAGTGGAGGGGCAAACTGTGGTCCACTGTGTTATCCAAGTCCAAAGTCAGCGCAGCCATCTACCAGGAAATTTTAGAGCACTTCATGCTTACATCTGTTGATTTCATTTTCCAGCAGAAATTGGCACCCGTCCACAGTGCCAACAGTATCGTTGTGCTAGATTGGCCAGCAAACTCGCCTGACCCAAACCTCAGAGAATCTATGGGGTATTGTCAAGAGGAAAAAGAGACACTAGATTCAACAATGAAGACAAGCAGAAGGCCACTATCAAAGCAACCTGGGCTTCCATAAGACCTCAAGCCTGCCAAGACTAATTCACCTCTACAGTCATGGCCAAAAGTTTTCAGAATGATACAAATATTAAATTTTTACAAAGTCTACTGCTTCAGTTTTTATAATGGCAATTTGCATATACTCCAGAATGTTATAAAGAGTGATCAGCTTAACAGAAATTACTTGCAAAGTCAATATTTGCGTACAAAATGAACTTTATCCCCCAAAACACATTTCAACATCATTGCAGCCCTGCCTTAAAAGGACCAGCTAACATCGTTTCAGTGATTGCTCCATTAACACAGGTGTGGGTGTTGATGAGGACAGGGCTGAAGATCAATCTGTCATGATTAAGTAAGAATGACACCACTGGACACTTTAAAAGGAGGCTGGTGCTTGGCATCATTGTTTCTCTTCTGTTAACCATGGTTATCTCTAAAGAAACACGTGCAGTCATCATTGCACTGCGCAAAAATGGCCTAACAGGGAAGAGTACCGCAGCTAGAAAGATTGCACCTCAGTCAACAATCTATCGCATCATCAAGAACTTCAAGGAGAGAGGTTCCATTGTTGCCAAAAAGGCTCCAGGGCGCCCAAGAAAGACCAGCAAGCGCCAGGCTCTGTCTCTTAAAAGTGATTCAGACTGATATTCTGCAAAAGGTACAGGGAGTGGACTGCTGAGGACTGGGGTAAAGTCATTTTCTCTGATGAATCCCCTTTTCGATTGTTTGGGACATCTAGAAAACAGCTTATTCGGAGAAGACAAGGTGAGCGCTACCACCAGTCTTGTCTCATGACAACTGTAAAGCATCCTGAAACCATTCATGTGTGGGGTTGCTTCTCAGCCAAGGGAATCGGCTCTCTCACAGTCTTGCCTAAAAACACAGCCATGAATAAAGAATGGTACCAGAATGTCCTCCGAGAGCAACTTCTCCCAACCGTCCAAGAGCAGTTTGGCGATCAACAATGCCTTTTCCAGCATGATGGAGCACCTTGCCATAAAGCAAAGGTGATAACTAAATGGCTCAGGGAACAAAACAGAGATTTTGGGTCCATGGCCTGGAATCTCCCCAGATCTTAATCCCATTGAGAACTTGTGGTCAATCATCAAGAGACGGGTGGACAAACAAAAACCTACAAATTCTGACAAAATGCAAGCATTGATTGTGCAAGAATGGACTGCTATCAGTCAGGATTTGGTCCAGAAGTTGATTGAGAGCATGCCAGGGAGAATTGCAGAGGTCCTGAAGAAGAAGGGTCAACACTGCAAATATTGACTTGCTGCATTAACTCATTCTAACTGTCAATATAAACTTTTGTTACTCATAATATGGATTGCAATTATATTTCTGTATGTGATAAAAACATCTGACAAACACACATAAAAACCAGACGGCAGCAGATCATGTGAAAATATAATATTTGGGTCATTCTCAAAACTTTTGGCCATGACTGTACATGCTAGATTGTATTTCATGCAAAAGAAGCCCCAACTAAGTAAGTATTGAGTGCATATACTGTACATACTTTTCAGTAGTCCAACATTTCTGTATTGAAAATTATTTTTTAGTTGGTCTTATATAAAATATTCAAATTTTCTGAGATAACTTTTGGGTTTTCATACATTGTCAGTCATAATCAATAGCTGAAATGAAAAATCACAAGATGGATTCCTATAATATGCATTGCAAGGTGAAAGGTTAACCCCTCCTTGAATTTGCTCATCACTAAATAGAAAAAAAGTGTGTATACGAGTGTAGTAATATACTCAAATTCCATTGTATGATAAAAACAAGACAACAGTAATCTAGTTACCAGAGTCTGGTCGACCATCAGAGCTTCGAAACTCCTGCATTCTCTTTTCTAGCTTCTGCTGCCTCCTCCTTTTCATCACTACTTCTGGATTGGATATGGTGCGGGTAAAACTGGTTTCTGGCATATCTTTGTAAACTTCAGCAGCAAAGTGGGAGTTCTCGCTATGACAACAAAAACGTTGGAGTGCAAGATTATCACCAGGCCTGAATAAAAATATATACAACCATTTTACTGCATGTAGATATGGTTATTTAAGGGGCTGACATGTGACTCCAAGAAGCAGGCAAATTCTATTTTACACCTGCCTGTCCGAGGATAAAATTAAAGAGGACCTTTCATGGTTTTACATTATAGTAGGTAAATACCTTTACTTGCAAGGCGCTGATGCTGCCACCCGCCCAGGTTTTTCAAAATAGTGCTCCTGCGCCCCGCTCTGCCCCCCTGTATATTTCCCGCCCAGTATGCTAATACTGAGCATCGGTACAGGGAGGAGGAGACGCCGGGTTTCTCAATGGGCGTCTCCTTCTCCCTGGCTGTGCCGCGATCCAATCACATTGGAGAACGTCACAGCCAAGGAGTTTTTTTTCTCCCTGGTTGTGACGCTCTCCGATGTGATTGGATCGCAGCACAGCCAGGGAGAAGGAGACGCCCATTGAGAAACCCGGGCGTCTCCTCCTCCCTGTACCGATGCTCAGCATTAGCATACTGAGCGCGAAAAATACAGAGGGGCAGAGCGGGGCGCAGGAGCGCCATTTTGAAAAACCTGGGCGGGTGGCAGCATCAGCAGGGGGTGCCCTGCAAGTAAAGGTATTTACCTACTATAATGTAAACCCATGAAAGGTCCTCTTTAAGGCATGAGTGCTTTTGCATGAAGAGTGACCTGTCCATTCACAAAACAGAGCTACTATGTATTTTCTACTATGCTATTGGGCACTTTTTTTAACTTCAATTTAAATGTATGTATAGGGTTGGGGTTCCTTCCACACGTATTCAGTCATATAGAAGAACGAGCCTGAAGATCTGTTTTGCCAACTTCGCTTTCTTCTGCAGAGTTCAAATCAGTCTCTAATGCACATGAGCCTATGAGAACAGTAATCTAATGATTGCTTGTTATAGTTCCCTATAACAAAAACTAAAAACATTCTCATTGGCTGATTGTGTAGTATCTTTTTAAAGGGGTTGTCTCACCACTTGATTAGTGTCTTCAGCGCACGGCTTACGGGACACTTCCTGAACTGTAGTGGGGGTGGTGCGCAGGCAACTCGTGCTGGGATAATGTAACCCCACTCTTTGCCTGTATGTGCGCACTCCTGAGGCTTCTGGTGTATCAGAATCACTAGCAGTCTCAGTGGAGTAGACCTTGTACAGATCATAACAACCAATAATATCTGCTTGCCTCGATCTGTTTCTTGCAGGAGAGAATGACAGGGGAGATTAAGAGGTTGCCAGGAACTAACGTGAATGCGCACAATCCTGTCCGTGGTCACTCCATCAATTCCCAGCTCTAGAAAGGTCAGTTATCTCTTGCTGTGCGCAATCGCGGCCACTAGAGACAAGCAGTGGAATGCGCTTTTCACGCACACGGCTACAAGCGTTTTGCAGTCCAATAAAAAGACCCCATTCGACTGGTTTAACAATCAATTTATCAATAACCACTGGGTACCGATTAGAAACACCCATCACCTACTCGACATGCTTCCCAGGCAACCAACTCCCACAACTGAAGGCCTATGTAACACCTGATATACTATTAAAGGGGTTGTCTCATCATGGACAATGGGGGTATATCGCTAGGACCTGCAACTATATTGAGAACGTAGCACCGAATACGCCCTCCATTAATTTTCTATGGGCCCGACGAAAATAGCCGAGCATTGGCTCAGCCCCATAAAAATTAATGGGAGCGGGGGCATGACCGGAGTCCTCCAGCCACCACCTTGCGGAGCTCCGTTCGCGCACCTATAGGACAATGGGGCATATCCTAGGGTAGGACATGTCCAATTCTTGTCTGCTTTGCGGACAAGAATAGGTATTGTTACAATGGGTCTGTAGTTTTTGCAGATCCGCATTTTGTTGACCACAAAATACATACTGTCGTGTGAATGCAGTATATAGTATAAAGTCAGTAGAGTAGACACATGCAGTATATAGTCAGTGAGGATGTATGCAGTATATACAGGATGTCCCACAAAATAGCCCATCTCCAGCAATAGTACAATAGTCACAAGTCACAAAAGATGCTGAAAGTGGTCCCCTTTCATGTCTATGCATCTTTGGGCATGTCTGATTATGTGCTTGTGATGCTGCGGATAATGTTTGTGGTGTATTCATCATGAGTTCATCCAGGGGATGTGGATTGTTAACCCTTTCACCCTCGGAGGTTTTTTCGGTTCTGCATTTTCGTTTTGTGCTCCCTGCATTCAAACAGCCATAACTGTTTTATTTTTCTGTTCACATAGCTGTATGAGGGCTTGTTTTTTGCGGGACAAGTTGTACTTTCCAATGCCACCATTTAATACTGCATATGGTGTAGTGGGAAGCGGGAAAAAAAAATTCCAAATGGGGTGAAATTGCAAGAAAACCGCTATTCCGCTACAGTTCTACGGGTTTCTTATTTACAGCGTTCGATGTGCATTAAAACTGACCAGTTACTTTCATTCTACTGGTCAGTACGAATCCGGCAATACCTAATATGTATAGTTTTTCCTGCGTTTAGATGGTGATAAAATAATTAGAAAGTTGCTTTTTTTTTTTTCCTTGTCATATTTTGACCCCTATAACTTTTTGGTATTTATGTGTACAGAGCTGTATGGGGGCTCATTTTTTGTGGGGCGGTCTGAAGTTTTTATTGATACCATTCTTGGGTGTGTATGACTTTTTGATCACTTTTTATTTAATTTTTTTTAGAAAAAAGCAACAAAAAACGGCGAATCGCCATTTGGACGCTTTTTTCCGCCACACAATTCGCCGTATTGGAATTTTTTTTTTATATTTTAAAAGTACAGGCGTTTTCGGTCACGGTGATACCCATGATGTCTATATTTATTGTTATTTAGATATTTATTTTTTACTTATACGGAAAGGGGGGTGATTTGAACTTATATCTTTTTTATTTTTTTATATATTTTTTAACATTTTTAATTTTTTTGTGATCATTTTAAAGCTCAAATATGAGCTGATATATTGTGTTTTGTTTTTTTTTCTTTATGAGCAATCATGGATTTACTAGATGCAGTTAAATTCATGAATTGCTCATTTCTTATCCTGGCCTGCCATCTAGTGGCCAGAATAAGAATTGCAGTTTGAAAACTGTAATCCTCACCAGCGAGGATTACAGTTTTCATATGGTGTACAGACACCCCGATTGGCCAATCGGGGCGTCTGTACATCACCTGGAAGCGTAGGCTTCCGGGTTCAGACGCATCCTGATGCCGTGATCACGGCATCAGAAGGCCCAGGAAGTCGCCGCCGACGGAGGTAAGAAGCGGCAAGTCTCTGCTGTTAGAAACAGCAGAGACTTACCGGCCATGACGCCCGCCGCACCCGCGAGCTGGCGTCATGTCCCCGCACCGCCCGAGCGCCGTACATGTACGGCGCCGGTCGGGAAGGGGTTAATGGACACTTTCTCCCCACAGATAAAAATCACATATGGACAAGTCTGGGGAGCGTGGTGGCCATAACCCCTTGCTCACAGTTTTCCCCTCCATAAACAGTTCATGAACCCGTGCCTGGGAGTTCTGTGAGGTGTGTCATGTTGCCCCATCTTGTTGGAAAAAGCAGGACATATATTCTTCTGGTGTTAGTTGGTTGTAAAAACTGTTCAAAGATGTCCAGGAAGATTGCAGTATTCACACAGTTTATTTGAAGAAAAATGGGCCCACTCTTCAGGTTACTGGCACTGCGTTGATTTTTGGGGGAAACTTGCACTCTGCTGCTGAATTTCATGCAAGTCGTCAGCCGTCCGGATTAATGGTGGCCTCTCCATTTGATAACAATCCCAAACCGGACTGTAAATACAACGTTTAGCTGGTGGTTTAGTTCCTGGGTTCTTGTCGGCAAAGGTCTCTTGCATTTTCTTAAAATCAGTCTGCTTCACACATAGCTTTCCACAATCACTATTCTCTGTTCCAGGGAGAACACCATCTTTCTGACACAATAGGCCACTTTTATAAAATTGAAAAATAAATCAGTCCATAGCGAAAAGTCAGAGCTCAGCTTTCAGTTCCTACAGGACTCTGAAAAAAAGCCGAGTTCTGATTGGTTGCTATGGACAACTAAGACAGACTTACTATTAGGAAGTTTGATTTGGAGTTATTTGAGGTGGGCTATCCTGTAGTATACAGTCAGTAGTGAGGAGACATGCAGTATACAGTCAGTGAGGTCACATGCAGTATATAGTTTACAGTGAGTAGTGAGGTCACATGCAGTATACAGTATAAACACTGTACGAAATTATTGAGCAAGTGGAATTTTAGGACAACTTGTTATTGAACAGTACTGTAAGAATCCAAAAAAAATTAATAACCCTCAAACCTGAAGATTAAAAAAAAAAAAAGTTTTGGCTTTCTCGGGCTATTATCGGTGTTTGCATAATTCCTGGGCAATTATTAGTGTGCAGAATTGTTATGTAACTAAACAAAAAAAAAAAAAAAATATCCCATCTCACTTGTCAATTTTCACCTGTTAACCCCCTTCGGTACTGAGCCACTTTTCACCAAGGTCCGGACCAATTTTTGCAAACCTGTCATTTTTGAAAGCTTTTAACTTATCAAAGTCATTTTGTGGTAAACTGTTTTGTGGTAACACATTGTACTTCATGTTAGTGCAAAGTTTGAGTTGATATGTTTTACCTTTATAAAAAAAAAAAAAAAAAAAAAAAAATTTACAAAAAAATAAAAATTAGGAAATATTCACAATTTTCAAAAAAAATTGTAATTTCTCTGCTAGTTATACTTCATTAAACAGTGATTAAACCCCTGTCGACCTCCGCCGTACATGTATGGTCAAAGTCGCTTAAAGATAGTGCCCACTCGCACATGCAAAGGGCGCCATAGCCACTGTGTTTCTCCTGCTTCAAACAGCAGAGGCCCAGGTTGGATGTATGATCAGCCCTAAAGCTGATCACACACATTTAACCCCTCAGATACCATAGTCAAAGGTGACCACATGTATTGTAAGGGTATTTATAAGTACTGATTGGTTCTCCCCTTTAATTCTGTTTGATATACTTTGTAATTGTTTATACGTTTCCCGTGTAATGAAGTGGGTTAGAGAGAGAAACCCATCCCCCATTGTGCTGATAAGATCACGTTCCTGAATGATCTCAGACATGCGTGATGCACACTGGAGGAGGGACTAACAGGTTAACACTCTGCTACCCACCTTATCTCAGCAGACTCCACCAGGCCTCCATCTAGGTAGGATGTGAGTATAATTGCCCTATTTCTCTTGTACACCCTGGGGTGTCTGTCATGCGTTATAATGGGGTAGACAGCCATGGTTATAGCATGATTGACGGAGTCTCCACCCCATTTAGGCTAGTTATGTTTATTTACTTTTTAATATTCTGTATGCGATTTGTGTTATAGTAAATATATTTATTTACATAGTCTGCATAAGCTTACTCACTCTCAAATATTTCAAATTCACCTTACGTTACACATCACGTCATCTTAGCGGTGGATATGCAGGAGCCACGTGCTACCGTGCTGTAACAGCGTTCCCAAACCGAGATCAGGGAACCTGTTATGTGTCAGTATTAGCTCGGAGCCTCGAGAAGGAATATATCAATAAAGGCCAGCAGCACTGTATCAATATATTTTAGCGTGTTCTATGATGGTTATATAGCCAGTAAAAATATTACGCCATTCATCGTATTGGAATAGTATTTTTGTATTTTAATAGTATGGGCGTTTTCGGTCGTGTGCATTTTTATTGAATGGAATTCTATGGAAAGGGCGGTGACAAACTTATATTTTTTTTTAATTTTAGTTTATTTAACAGTTTTTTTTTATTTTATGAAGTAGTGAGGACACATGCAGTACATATGTACATATATAGTACATGCATATAGTCTGTAGTGGGGACATATTCAGAATGTATAAGGCTACTTTCACACTAGCGTTTTTGCTGGATCCGCCAGGGATCAGCAAGAACGCTTCTGTTACGGATAATACAACCATCTGCATCTGTTATGAACGGATCCGGTTGTATTATCTTTAACATAGCAATCATGGATCTGTCGTGAAAACCACTGAAAGTCAATGGGGAACGGATCCGTTTTCTATTGTATCAAATAAAACTGATCCTTCCCCATTGACTTGCATTGTGGGTCATGCCTGAACTGTTTTGCTCTGCCTCTAATGACGGAAAGAAAACGGCAGCTTGCTGCGGTTTGCTCTCCCGTATGGAAACGCAACCGAACGGAATACATTTTGGAGCATTCCGTTCAGTTAGGTTTTGTCCCCATTGACAATGAATGGGGACAAAGCGGAAGCAGTTTTCTCCGGTACAGAGATCCTCTGCCAGATCTCAATACCGGAAGAGAGAAACGACAGTCTGAAAGTAGCCTTATACAGTCGGTAGTGAGGACACATACCATATAAGCATAGTTAGTAGTGAGGCCACAAGTAGGTAGTATGCAGAAGAACTAAGTGATCACTGACCAGCAGATGCACCCTCTCCACTCTGAGTCTACAGTGCAGGTACGCTTTCAGCATCCTACGTCTAAACGAGTACAAGACCCAGCAAATCACAGACCTCGCTATCAGGTCTATATATTCATCTGCAGCATTGTCCAGCAATTGATTATTTTTTTAGATGGAAAAAAAGGCCCTGCATGCAGGACTTTTATCCATCATTTAAAAAAAAAAAAAAAACAAAAAAAAAAAAAAAAAAAAACAGATTTCAGAATGGAAATGGCTAAAATGGATGCAAAACCTACATAACAGATGCCTGAAATACAGGATCCTTTTTTTTGCTGTTTGTGACCATGCTTTTTTGAAGACCATGCTATCAAATACTAACTAAATGTATGTAAACCTCTGACCCACTGAAAAAAAAGCTGAAAGAAATCGTTGTCTCTACTATTATTCCGACATTTCATATGCTTGAAATATAAAAGTCATTCTAAGAGAGGGAATGTGTAAAAGGATTAAAATGTCAGGAACTGTGAAAAACTGAGCTTTTATCCCTTTCTGACATGGCCATTTTTGAGGGGTTTTTTTAGTAATTTTTTTTTTTTTACCATTTTTATAAACTTTACTTTTTTTTCTTTTTTGAGTCACACTAGGTGACTATAACAAGCAATTGTTTGATTGCCATATTTATTCTATAAAGATACATTATCCATTACAGAATATAGAATTCAGTATATATCAAGGCAGTGAAGGCCTTCATTGGAATATACCAGTCTAATGTCAGCAATTGGCCTAACTGGCAGCTAAGGCACTTGCTCCACGTCACATAGGAAGCCATCTTCAACATCTACCATACTATTATGGCAGATGTCGGGAAGGTGAATGTAGCCAAGGTGAATGTAAAGGTTTCCGATTCAAGGGCTCTTTACCATTGATTTTTACCAACAGCTCTGCATGAGTTTTTCAAGGTGTGTAAGCGTGCAACTGTAAAGTTGAAACAGTAGTTTCTAAAACTCATTCAAGCCTTTGAAAACCCTTATGAATAATAGATGGATTAATGTGACCAAATAGGGACACAAACAATAGTATAAAAAAAACCCTCACAATATACTTACAAGTCATCCTTCAACTGCTGAACATCTTCACTATCCACAGCCAATTTTATGGCTTCTTTTTCACGTCTCTTTTTTTCTCGCTTTTCTTTTTTAGAAAGGGTCCTCTTGAAATTCTGTATTACACCTTCCTTTTCCTGCTTTTCAGGTCCATTACTCTGAGTCTTCTAAAGTTAAAGACAGAAATGCAAATGGTATTAACCTAAAGTGATCTAAATTCAGAAAGGCAATTCAGAAAACAAGTGTCACAGTTATTTCCAACCTAGTATCACTATGCATGGTCTTGCTGAATGAATTGGAAAGGATAAAGTGAGACTGCCAACTTATCTATACAATGCCAATTTATGCTCCTGCTGTGGAAGCCCCACATGATTACAATGCAGTAGACTTTAATATTACAGTGTACTGCATTGAGCTATGCCATTTAAGACATTGGGCTAACAATAGGGTATGAAATTATCAAATTTGTATTACAAAAACAAGTCAGTGTTCAAATGAGGATGATGCCAAATGTTATTCATCTTCCTCCTCGGAATCCAATACATCTACTTCACTTCTTTCAAGAAAGACCATAAGACCTTAGACAGACAGACCTTGTATAGATCCATTTAGAACCTAAATGCCACTTTACAATCCAGATCTTAGTACATATTTCTGCATTTCATTATTTTAACACACAAAGTTTTACTTCACAAGAACTTATTTAGAAGGGTAGGCCAACCTCTAAAGTCAAAATTAAAACCTGATGTGTTTACAAGGTGGAAAAAAAAACATCCCAGGTAGCTCTATTATAAACATGTTCCAGATCTTTATTAATTTTGAGTGAGGAGTTGAGAAGCCTCTTTAAAGAAGAAGAGGTTGATTCCTATTTGTTATATTAAATAAAATGTCAGCCATTTGCTGTGAATGTGCAATGTGAAAGTAAGCAGCACCTCCCTTTGTGTGTGCCTGGCCGCCTTTTACCCCTCCCAATTGTCCTGTGTTGGCAGCTCTGAAGTAGTTTTTAGGATCATCTACAACAGGGATGCCCAACCTGCGGCCCTCCAGCTGCTGTAAAACTAAAACTCCCAGCATGCCCGGACAGCCTTCAGCAGGGCATGGCGGGAGTTGTAGTTTTAAAACAGCTGAAGGGCCGCAGGTTGAGCATCCGTAATCTAGAACATAAAAATTAGAAACCTTCTCAGCCTCACTACCAGTATGAAGGTCAGTGATGATACAGGGAAAAATCTAGGAGAAAATGTATGAATGGATTTTAAAAAAAAAAAAAATTTGCATAGGTACCAGGAGATGCTCCTGGTCAATTTCTAAAGGGGTCAATTTGTAATATAGGTATACTGTTCCTCTACAGCTACATACACTGCATGGAAAATGTTTTTACAAAGGTAGCCTAAGTACAACTACACAATAGTTTAATATAACGTTATGTAAACACGCTCTTTGGATAGTGCATGTAGTGGGAGAGTCCTGCACAAAAGGAGGTCGAGAGCAAATTAGGCAAAACAAAAAAAAATGCAATGATTATATGATGTTCAGTGAAGGAAACGAGCAGTACCTTTGGAGGTATAATGTCATTTTCGTTCTTGAGAACAAATCTTCCTTCTCTGTCATCCTTATTCCAGTTAAGCTGAACCACCAAAGGCTTCTCATCAACATCAAGTCTTCTTTCTTCTTTAAGACATTAAAGCAGTGCATTAACATATCAAACAAATCACCTTTCCAGCTCCTATTTAGTATCTGGTATGTGTCTGTTGAAATTACAGTAGCTTGCAAGAGCAGGATATAATAATCATTATTTCTTTATTCAAGTTATTTAATAGTAATTATTACATAATTAATAATTATTATTTCTTTATTCAAGTTATTTAATAGTAATTATTATTTTTATTTAAGTTATTTAATAGTAATTATTATTATTTTAAGTTATTTAATAGTAATTATTATTGCAATGGAATATATTAAGGCTATATAAAAACAGGAAATAGCACATACACCACATAAACCTGCAATACTAGGGATAGTGTGGCTAATAAAGCCACTGCATAGTTCAATGCAGTAGGGCAATGCAAGTTTTTTCTAAATGTGCAAATTATAAACACCATGATTAATAAACCAAGCAATACACTAACCTCCGCTGACATGAACTTCATACAGTGAGTATCGAGGAGATGATAACATTCTCATGTCAGGCCGAAACTTTTCTGCTAAGGTTTCTATGACATCTTGCGTGGTGGCTGTGCTGGAAACTCTGATGCATTTTGTAGCAAAGTTTCCTGCTGCTTTGTCTTGGAAGTAAAACCTCATAACGCCATGGAACTCCAAGTCCTAAAACACACAACAAACAAAAAAAGATTCATACTCAAATTACAACAGTGAGCAGATAGTACATTTTAGGAGTCAGCACGATTGCTTATTCTGTAACTTTTTGGCCTTTGACTTTTGAGTTTTATTTTTACAGCGTTCACTATCCGACTCTATACATTTACAGCTATTTACCCAATTTATCATTAACATATTATCATATTTTTTGCACCTTTTATTTTTCAGTGTTGCCTCGACCAAACGGTGTGGGGACTTAACATTTTGGAGTACTTTTTATTCCATTTATGGCTGGCAGATTAACAAGTAAAGAGATTTAAAGACCACAAAAATGTTATAGCTTAGGTTGCTACAGAGGCAGCAAAACTATTTTGTACTTTCACTTTTCACATAATAAAGCAATGTGTAAAAATGAAAACATTTTTTGTATATGCTATTAAAATTTCTTTTATATTTTATTGTCCCACTAGATGGTTAAACACTTCAATACTTCAGTATATGTGTCAATTTAACACAGAAACGCAACCTATTAAACTCTTTAGACTCTTCCTGCATGTGTCTGACAGAAAAACCCTTTCCTCTGTCTAACTGGCTAAATACCATGGCGGTTATCAGGCATGACTTCCTTCTAGAATCAGTTCCAGCAGTTGCAGCAAGAGCAGGACTGTAAGCCTACTCCTGTCCTTATCTTGCAGGTGTAAAAAAATAAATAATAAAAATTGCTTAGCGTGACCAAATTAATTAGATTTTGTCCAAGATATAAAGAAGCAACATATTAATAGGCAGCAAAATGGCAGATAAGGTTAAGAAACTAACAGCCATTTAAATTATTCTTCTTCGAAAAATATGCCTCTTTCTCCACTCAAGTTCTCCTGCCCACAACCTCCAAGTCTGTTGCACTGAACATTCAGTTTCATGTCACTGGTAATCTTAAAACTGATTAGCACCTTGTGAATGGATCAGGTTACAGCTCTAGCCTATGAAAAGGTGAAGGCGATAAGCTTCTGAGTAGAAGGACACAGACATGGCTGCAATGTCCAGTAAATGTTGTATATTGCATCAGTTCTGGATTCACTATACAGTCATATAATGTTATACACAATGATGCTGATCCTGAGAGAAAAGAGATGCCTCCGCCTGTGCAGTGCAAGGCTTCCTATCAGGAGAGAGTGAGCACGTGCACATCTTTAATGAGGCAAGATGAGGCAGCTGCCCAAAACAGCAGGAGAAAGGGGGGCTGGAAGCCAACAATGTGCAGCAGTACTCCGTAACAGCACAAAGAGTACTGTGTACGCTAGGTTAGTTGACTTGTCTGCCGAGGGGCGTGTCCCACATACTGCTCTGTTGGAGTGGGCGACGTACCCCAATTCCTCAGCCTATCATTCATTCCAGACTCCACAGTGACAGCAAGCACAAAACTGATATGATCCATGTGTTACCATACGTGGAAGTAGCTCAGAACATGCCACGCGCTGATGTATTGAGGAACAGCACATTCTGAGGTGCCTGCATCTGTGCAGTCACTGGTGTGGTAGGTGAATCTGCACAAGTACCAGTAGCGGCAGGCACTGCATGTCTCACGCTCTTGAATCCTACTGGCATAATTGATGCCTGTGCAGCTCCACCCACATCTCCTCAGGCCTTTGTCAAGAGAGGCTTGTTGATGGTTCGCGGGTAGATGAAAAATGATTTATTACTTGGGACTCTTTCTGGCTGAAGGGAGGGGAATGTTTTTTTTTTTTTTTTCTTTTTTAATGGGATGTATGTTGGGAGGCTGAAAAGAGGAAGTGATATTATTCTTGGGGCGCCTCACTAATGAGGCATGCCATTTGCCTCAGACAGTGCCACAGGGTGTTATTTTATACGAGCACGCATAATAAGAGGGTATTCTACTACTACTACCACTACTACTACTATTACTAGTATGCGGGACATTTTTAATGTCATGAGTATTATTAACAGTAAATGCACTCTCTGGCAGAGAATTATTTCTATTAGTGGGACTTTTGTGAGCACGATTACTGTGAGTACATCCAGGCACAGTATCAGCTTGGTACAATGGGTGCAGTTATTTTTTAGGCCACAGTGCCAATTATTAAAGGGGTACTATGTGTGGTACTGGAGTTTTCAGTGGGAATTATCTGTTTCTGCTGAACTGGGGAGAACAGTGGGCACAGTATTGGAAGTGGCAGGATGGGGTGTTCAGAAGGTGGGATCATGATGGAAAAGTAGGAAACTAAAATGTCTGCTAGTCAAACTTAGCAGAGACAAGTAAATAGCTGAAATAAATCATGGCTGTCTGGTCAGAATGGAGAATATGAGGAAAACACCCACATCAGGAGATATTGGATGTAAGGCATGCGGTGCTGTATTAACCTGTATGTTTTGTAGCGTTGTATGTAATATTTTCCAAGCATGTTAAAAGTAGAGAGGGAAGGAAGGGTATAGGTTGAGAATTTGGCATTTATTCTTTAAATTTTGTCTTCAGGCAGCAGAAAAGCCAGTTGCATTCAGTGGCGTAGTTATCAGGGAAGCAGGAGAAGCGACTGCTTCAGGGCCCAAGCTCAGAAGGGGCCCCAAGAGCAGCACTGAATGTTTTCATTTGATCTAGGGCTGCCTCTGCTCACATCTCCTGCACTTTATAGAAGCAGATGCCACTTACAGCCGCAGCGCTGGAGCTCCTCCCACTGAAGGTCCTCTCTCAGTGAGGAGCAGATACAGTATAATTGCAGTCTTCTCCTCCTACGGCTGTTCTCAGGTTGGGATCCGCAGTACTGGCACAACACTTGTCAGTACTGCTTTCTGTTTTCTATTGGCTGGCAGCTTTCTATGACATCTGCAGCCAGCCAATAGCAGAACTTTATAGGATCAAGCCCCACCCCCCAGCACAAGGCTAGTATAGAGCAGGCTTGCTGCTCCTGCACACAAAGCTCCACAATGTCTGTCCCCACCCCCCTCCCCATGTGCCCTATTATGTGAACTCCCATAGTGGGCTACTGATTAAACCCTTCATTGCTGTCCCTGGATGGCACAGAGGGGTGATGGCACCTATTTCTCCAAACTGCCTGTGAGGACCAGACATCAGCTGTCTACAGGAAAGCTAAGTGTGTGTAGAAATAGGTGTATAACATACTAGTAGTTAATGTGTGTGTATATATATATATATATATATATATATATATATATATATATATATATACACACATATACATATACATATACACACATATATATATATATATATATATATATATATACATACATAGTATATATGTACATATATGTGGTGAGTGCATGTATGTGATGAGTGTGTGTATGAGCGCATCCATGTATGTGGTGAGAACGTGTATGAGCGCATCCATTAAGTTCGGGAGGGGACCCATACAAAAAAAAATTGCTGTGGGGCCCAGTCAGTTCTGGCTACACCCCTGGTTGCATCCCTGAGAGTAGGGCAATGATATAGCATCAGACAAAGAATCACAGACCCCACATAAAATGACTATAAAAACCTAATGCAAAGCTCTCCTGGCAGGTATGCCTGGCCCACATCTTTGAAGGATGAACAATGAAAGACATGTGCACTTATACTCCCCAGACACCCAGAAACATGTGCACAAAGGAATGTTTTGTTAATGACAGCCTACTCACCTAGAGAAGCTGCTGCAATGCAAATGCTTACTGTCCCAAACGCGGTTGCCCCGTGGAGATAGAGCGAGACCAGGACCAGGTAAGGAGAAACACGCAGTCCTGCAGGTGTACAACATAGAAGAACCAGCAGGAGAAGAAGGCCAGCGTCCAAAGTGGTGTGCAAGCAAGAGCACATTGGAATAGCGTGCCACGGCTATATCACAATAGAGTGATGATTTGGCGTACCCAACACTTGCTGCCCTGTGGGTTAGCAAAGTGCCGGAAGCATCAGGGTAAGCAGGTCAGTGTTTGAAATAGAGTGTGGGTCACAGAGCACAAGACAACACTCCCTAGTGTCTGGCTAAAACATGCAAACTAGCTACATGATATTAAATCCAGGATTAAGTATCAAGGTGACTAGAGACTGCAATGCCAGATCATACCAGGTTTTCTGGTGTACCATAAAGATAGGACAGAGGACTTGGGGAAACCAATGGAGGTGGAGTGAGCATCATGTGATTAACAGATGGTGTGCAGAGGGAAAAGTAAAGAGACTGATCTCTCCTCAATTTGGAATACCTAGCTTTGAAGTGCAGACTCTTATCTCCCCTAAGAGAATTCACAGGGTCCATTATAAATAATGTTCACATACCACCACAACCTTGAATAGACATTTTTCTCTCACAACGTTAAAAGGTGTTTTGCACAGGTAAAAAGCCATGTTTTTCAACTATTGAAAGGCAAATGCAGATGGTATTATGCTCCAAGAAACTTATTTTAAGGCTGGTATAGTTCCTAACCTGTCTAGGGCCTTCTACCAACATTGGTATTATGCGGTGTATGACAAGTCTGCCTCTAGAGGCGCAACTATCGCCTTTAATAGAAGTGTACCTTTCGTGAAGTCTGCAGAACTGATTGATCCAGAAGGAGGGTACCTGCTGCTAAGAGGTTTGATAAGAAATGAGGAAGCTACTATTTGCAATTCATATGCACCTAATGTGCGGACAGCTGCTTGGTTGAAGAGAACCCTGAACATTATCTCCACTTTTGCCTAGTGGTGATAGGGGGTGATTTAAACCTTGTCTAAAATCCTTTGCTAGATACATCTTTTCAGAGGTCAGGTATATCATACAGAGCTTTGAGGAGAGTGCAAATTGCATTAAAGAAACTGAATGTGACTGACGTCTGGCGCACGTTACGCGCTGATAGACAAGATTGCACGTTTTATTTGAATGCCCACAAGTCCTCTCAAAGATTGGATTATTTCCTACTGCGCAACAGGTGCCTCTCAAGGGTTGTAGACGCAGATATTCAATATATCACCACTTCTGACCACACACGTCACTTGTACGATAGCCTTCACAGCTTTATCCAGACGAGAGTGGACATGGAGGTTTAACCCCACCCTCCCAGACACATCACAATAGGTTATTTTTATAGCTGGTAAAATATAACAGTTATTTGCTGAAAATGATTCCCCAGAGATATCACAAGCTTGCGTTTGGGAAGCACATAAGTCAGTGTTGAGAGGAGAATTAATTGCATTGGACTCCAATCAAAAGTAGCAAATAATCCACCAAATAACTAATCTACTCTCCCAAATAACAATACTAGAAAGTACACACAAAAGATTGTTAGCAGTGGCGACTCCTGCAGAGTTAATGCAATGGAGATCCTCTCTTAAAGACATGTTCAATGCTAAAGCTGCAGATGCATATTTAAAAGGTGAAACAAACACTATGCACACGGAGAAAAAGGTAACATCATCAGGTCTGCCTTAATAAAGAAAAGGCTCGATCAAACACGTTAGGCAACTTAGAGCTGCCAATGGCACCGTACTGACACATTCTAAGGAAATAGCTTCAACTTTCTCAGTCTTTTAGGCTAGTTTCACACCTGCGCCATGGGACTCCGGCGGGCTGTTCACCTGCCGAAACAGCCTGCCGGAGTCCCCTTGATGCAGGTGTGAAAGTATCCTTATCTTTATAATTTGAGACCTTCAGAAACCACAGACACAGATCGTTTTATAACAACTTTAAAGTTACCTGTTCTCTCACCCACAGACATATATAGTCTACATGCTCCTATTACACTAAAGGAAATACAAGCTGCTTTGAACTCGACCCCTAATGGAAAAAGTCCAGGCCCGGACAGCTTTCCCGTTATTTACTATATAAAGTTCTTTTCAGTCCTAGGTTGGAACGTTTCTTCAATACACTGCTAGGAGGAGATGCCCCAATCCCACAGGCACTTGAGACTCATAGCAGTTTTGCCCAAACCAGGGAAAGATCCAGAAGTCCCTTCGAGTTATAGACGATTTTATTACTGAACACAGATACGAAACTGTGGGCGAAGAATCCCTCCTCGTCTTAAAATACTAATTTCCTCCGAACAATCTGGATTCATAAAGGGCAGAGAAAGCAGGGATAGTACCTTTAGGGTAATACAAGCACTAGAATATGCCAAACACACAGGCACCTCGATGGCTTTTCTCGACACTGATGCCGAGAAGACATTCGATAGAGTAGATTGGTTGTTTATGGAACGTGTGTTGCATAAGTTTGGCTTTCAAACACAATTTGTCTCGGCAATGCTGTCATTATACTCAGCTCCCCATGCCAAAGTCAGAGTAAAAGGGATTCTCTCCCCAACCTTTGAAATAAAAAAAACTGCACTAGACAGGGATGCCCACTGTCCCCTACACTATTTATATTGTACATAGAGACCCTGATACAAGCCATGAGACAAGACACGAACATCAACGGCTTGACTTAATTCAATCACTCACCAAGTAGCAGCATTTGCAGACGACATGTTGCTTTTCCTTAAAGGGGTTGGCCACCCTAAGTATCAAACATCTAAAATTCCCCCAGACAATAGCCAACACTATGAAGTATTTCTCAGGTGACATGTACTGGCTGTATGTCATTTATCTAACCTGTTCACCATGACACACTTCCCTGGAGGAGCTCCCTCAGACAGGCTGTGTGGGAGGAGCATCTGCAAAGTGAAAGTAACAATCCCAGCATGCACTGCGGCAAGCATGTCTAGAGGAGCAGTCACATGACCTCCCCGCCCACCTGTGTTCCCATAGAGACAAGAGCCCCTTAGATAATATCAATAACCCAGTTATCAGTGAATAACTGTTGTACAGACATAGCAATAGAAAGAACGCCCCAGTCCCAACAGTAAAGGAGGGGGGGGGTGTTACCCTTTTCATAAATTTGCTGTGGGGCCCAGTCATTTCTAGTTGTGCCACTGGATGTAAGGCAAACACAGAATGAGAGGGGGGGGGGGGGGGGGAGTTATCATTTCCCTTGTTCCTAAAAAGTGGCGTTAAAAAGTTGCAAACTATGGGACAGATTTATCAAAACTGGTGTAAAGGAAAACTGGCTTGGTTGTCCCATAGCAACAAATCAGATTCCACCTTTCATTTTTCAAAGCTCCTTTGGAAAATGAGGTGGAATCTGATTGGTTGCTATGGGCAACTAAGCCAGTTTTCCTTTACAGCAGTTTTAATAAATCTCCCTCTATGTGTTTGCAAAGTTCTAACTGCGCTTTTTTTTTTTTTTTTTTTTTTTTTTTTTTTTAAGGGCGTGACAGGGCGTGACAGGGCGTGACCAGTCACCCCAACAAATTTATGTTCATTTTCACCAGTTTTCTGACTCAAATGAAGCCAGAAATCTATGGCAGCTCTGAGCTGTCATAGATTTCTGTTTAGGTGCATGGACTGCACAAATCGATCTGCTGACATACAGAGGAGCCTCCTGTCTATCATCATACGACCTGCTCCCAGCCCATCAATCATCTATGAATATATGACTACCCTTCATCTGGGAAAAAGGGAAAATGGAGTGTGGTCAAATAGCTATGTATAACGTACGGGGGGGGGGGGGTGTCACAGCCTAAAAATACAGGGGGTCACACATCACTATATATAATGTACAGGGGGTCACACATCACTATATATAATGTACAGGGGGGTCACATCACTATATATAACGTACAGGGGGGTCACACATAACTATATATAATGTACAGGGGGGTCACACATCACTATATATAATGTACAAGGGGTCACACAGCACTATAATAAATGTACAGGGGGTCACAGCACTAAAATGTACAGGGGTCACACGGCACTATATATAATGTACAGGGGGTCACACATCACTATATATCATGTACAGGGGGTCACACATCACTATATATAATGTACAGGAGTTCACACATCATTATATATAGTGTACAGGGGGTGACACATCTGTATATACAGTATAAAGGGGTCACTGTACAGGGGTTCACAGATCTCTGTATGCAGTGGTGAGGGGTCACACATCAGTATATATAGTGTATGGTGGTGGTGTCAACTATTACTGTATACAGGGAGTCACACATCACTATATACAGTATAAAGTGGTGATCACATATCACTGTATTGGGGGGATCATATATCACTATATACAGTGTGCAGGAAGGAGAGGGCACATATTTACAGATGACATCAGTGACTGCTGCTGATATCACTGACCTCAGCCATACTGACAGCTCAGAAGGGGTTAAAGCTCCTGACCTGTTGGTCTGGCTGGAATAAACATGTCTGTGATAAGATCACATTGCAGAGTGGTCATAGACAGAACAGACACTAGGATTGCTCACACATTGTTGTCCACAGCACCTTTCTTGGTCTGCTACATCACTGCAGTCAGTGAGTTAGATCACAGATTCTCCTCAGTCTCTCTTCCTCTTGCAAAGTTTCTTTATTTCAGCTTCTAACAAGTTTCTCTGCTAAGCCCCTTCAGCCCTGTATAGTCAGGACTGCAGTCACAGCAGAAGGAAACTTTTCTGACACAAGCAGGGTGCCTTTAGGACCCAGGAGCAGCACACTCCTTCCATGGACTAGTGCAGGTGCAGGCATGGACTAGTGCAGGTGCAGGCATGGACTAGTGCAGGTGCAGGCATGGACGAGGCAGGGAGCTATGAGAGCAGCACAGAGGGGGCATGGCTGCCAATAGCAAGGGAACCAGGCAGATCTGCTGCAGAAGATATATGAGGAAGTTTATTGTCTTCCTGCTTTCTTTAGAGTTTTAATAAGTGCTAACAAAAGTGGCCAACCCCTTTAAAGATCCAGCTGAAGCTTTTCCAGCGTTATTACGGTTGTTTGACCCATTTGGTCTTTTATCTAATTTTAAAATAAATCTACCAAAATGCCAGGCTCTAGGGGTCAACATGCCGAACACGGCCATATCATCTGTCACATACATTCCCCTTCCAATGGGTA
This sequence comes from Rhinella marina, assembly GCA_900303285.1. Lineage (NCBI taxonomy): Eukaryota > Metazoa > Chordata > Amphibia > Anura > Bufonidae > Rhinella > Rhinella marina. Next base: position 139,112 of record ONZH01010857.1, on the reverse strand, counting down.
ACAATCTATGACCTACCTAAAACTAAGTATCACTAAAGACCCATCATCATTGTTCCAATTAAACTACCCTCCACTGTTAGCAGCCATCAGGGCACAATTACAAATATTATACATCTCCTATATGACCTGGATGGGAAGGAAAAAAATGAATAAAAACATATATAGCTCTTTGTTTCTATTTGGAGACTTTTCTCCCAATTCATATGGAAACATTCAAAATGTCGTTTAGCATGTGAAATACTGGTATTACTCAAACAACTAGGTGGATTCGGATTATCCGATATATACACACATACACACACACAACACACACACACACACACACACATTACAAAGCCATCGAGCTTAGGCTTCACTCAGAACTACTCAATATGTCTTCATCCAAACTGGGCTGCCAGAAAGCATTGGAGTATTTAAAGACTGCGGAATTAGCACAACTGTGGTGAATCCCTAAGATTCTGCAGTAGGGTTACCAGACTCTATTAGAGGAGCCATTACAACTTGGAACTCACTGTCTACTACAAAGAAGCTATTACATTCCACTACTACGCTCCTCTTCCCAGTACATTTAATACCATACGTACTTGACAGGGAATATAAAGATGCTTTGGGGATATGGCCTAGGTTTCGAGGAATAGCCACTGGCGACCTACTATTGGGGAAGGAAAGTACCAGAGTTCGACACACTGAAAGGGAGATACCAGATCGGGTGCTGGACTGAGATCCATTAATCATATTTCAGAAAAAGACAATTGCACTTACCGGTAATTGCTTTACTTGAAGCCCATGACAGCACCCATGCGAGTAGGACCTCCCATCCAGGACAGGAAACCTGAGAAGATAAAAATGTTCACACCCCCTCCACACCTCAGTTATTTGCAAGAAGTCCGGAGGATAGATAAAGAACAGAAAGGAAATAAAAAAATTAAAGGGGCGCTATTTCTCCCATATTATTATAGAGCCAGCAATTCAACTGTCTTCCTCAAAAAATACATAGTCAAAGAATAGAAAAAAAAAAAATATGGGTGGGATAGAATTTTGGGGTGCTGTCATGGGCTTCAAGAAAAGCAATTCCCGGTAAGTGCAATTGTCTTTTTCTCCTCGCCCATGACAGCACCCATGCGAGACTAAAAAAAAAAAAAAAAATAATGAAACAAACCATTTCCTGTCTAAATACTTTATTCAAAGACAGGATAGGAACCCAACAGAAGTCCCACAGCAAAATGCTCAATCCCGCTTCCTGTGGACAAAAAGGATCACAGGCCAATGGGGCCCACAGGGCGGCAAAAAAGGGCGGAAACCCCAGCCCACAGGGCGCGGGGGCCCACAGGCGGCAAAGGGCGCGGGGGCCCACAGGCGGCAAAGGGCGGCGGGGGCCCACAGGCACCATAGAGGCCCACAGGCACCACAGAGGCCCACAGCGAGATTAAACTGAAACTGGCACATCTGCCCCTGAAGAGGTATAGCTGCCTAAGTCTGAAGTAAGACCTGCTATCCCAGCTACCAGTGTGAGTAATGCAGAAGAGGACTCACTCACTTTGACAAAACAAGGGGTAGAGAAGGCAGCACAATCAGTCCTTGAAGTTCTCTACCTGAAGCATCAACATAGAGTTATGCCCCTTTCACACGAGCGGGAGACTGCATGTCTCCCGCAACACATCTACAGGGCTGGACTCGGCACGGACAGGATCGCATAGCATTATATGCGATCCCAGTCAGTGCCGGAGTCCAGCCCTGTAGATGCGTTGCGGGAGACATGCGAGTCTCCCGCTCGTGTGAAAGGGGCATTATTCTCTAGCCTCATTTGCAGCCGAGTAAAAAAAAACAGCATATGCCCTCAGATAATTAGGGACCTCCATAATGTGAAAGAAAGGTTCTATCTGGTTTGATCAAAAGAAACCAGCTAAATCAATTAAGTGAAAGAAAATTTACGACTTTGCCTAATGTTTTCTGCAGAAATACTCCGCTCTTCAGGACCCTCAACGGGCTAGAGGGCAGGCTCACTTAGCTCTGACATATTTTAAAGGAGCAGAGGATCCAAAAGCACAGCACGGTGTGCAGGATGGCTGGGTGTTTTGTTTTTGTTTGTTTTTTTTTTATATCAACCTGAAACGCACCCAGCAATCTCCACCCCCACCCTTTACTGTAACTGACCCCCACTGGGCCCAAGGCCAATCCTGCTTCAGGGATTTAAGACAGGATCCGGCCTTAGATCCACCCTGAACCCACACTTCTTTAAGCTTAGTCTGGCAATAAGCTTTCTTAGGTGTTTTTGCTACTTAAAAACAAGCAAACAACAACAGCCCAGAGGAAATACGGTGGATCTTACCATACACAGATGTATACTTTCCCATTCCTCAGGAGTAGTACCGGGTTGATGGCCTCGAGGATTCCAAAGGGGTTGGCGCGTACAGAATCTCCCGGTTCCTCTATGGTCCTACCGGGTCCAGCACAACACTGTGTGCATCAGATGAGAGCTGGCTGCCGTCTCCTGCTGCCACTTATAATGAGCCTTGGCCTCCTTTATCACATGGCCCACTCCTAATCCAAACTGACAGAGGCCCCTGCTTCATGCAGTGCCACAGGTAGTGACGACTGAACGCAGGAAGCGCATAATGCCGCCCGCCCCCACATGCTCAGAAGGCGCAACTGCTCTGGTGGCCATCTTTAAGAAGGGAGCGGGCCCCCCACCGGCTGGACCAGGAGCCACCTGAACACAGCCACAGCGGCCCCCCCAAGAGGCTGGGAGGAGGCAGGAGAAAAGGCAGACTTGGCCAGCAGCTCCCAAAGGAGACTAACGCCACCAGGGATAGATCTCTTCACGGTTTAGTAGACCCAGATCTTCCCCAGCTCCAGGGTGTGAACCTAAAATCTAGGAGCAAAAGCTCCCTAGGTACGTCCTTTCTGGAGGACAGGAAACCTAAAACTGAGGTGTGGAGGGGTGTGAACCTTTTTATCTTCTCGGGTTTCCTGTCCTGGATGAGAGGTCCTACTCGCATGGGTGCTGTCATGGGCGAGGAGAAAAATTTGTCATCAATTACTGAAAGAACTGGAGACACATTGCGATCCATTCTGGTATGAGATATATGTAGCCTCCCCCATGGTGAATAAAGGGGTGATATCCAATTTCTATAGTAAGATATTAGAATATAATGCACCTAAGAAAGGAGACATTTGGTCTTACTCAATCTGCCAAATGCTTCCTGTCCTATTACAAAGGGTCATTTACCCCCTTTACTTATGGAAACTAAACTCCTTATTCCCGTTCAATGGTTAAGTGACAAAACCGCATCACTGGAGGATTGGAAATTAAAGGTTCACAGAAATCTATAGGATGGAAGAGCCTCACCAGTTCCGGGAAACCATACTGTGCATGATAGATTGCAATAAGATATGGAACCCAATGGTTAGCAAATACATTAGCAAAGACTGCGTCCCCGACTAAGGCTAACTTTCACACTGCGGCAGGCCTGATCCGGCCAGGTGAAGGGCGCTGCCCGGATCAGGGCCATGCCGCAGTGACCATGTGTGGAGCCCGGACAGCTCTCCGGCCCCACAGCGTCCACACAAGTACATATCATACCACATAACATAAACACAACATATAGACAAAGCAAACACACATACATACCCCCGGCAGTTCCTTCGGAGCGTCAGAGGGACAGGGACAGCTCACACAGGTCAGATTCCCCACACAGCGCCTCTGCTGGGCGCCTGTGGAATCATGACGATTCCACCAGGCGCCCAGCAGAGGGCGGCTGTGGGGAATCGTGACCTGTGTGAGCGTCCTGTCCCTCTGACGCTCCCGAAGACCTGCCGGGAGCATGTAAGTATGTAATGTGATGTTGTATGTCTATATGTGTGTGTATGTTTATGTGTATGTCTGTGTCCTGTATGTGTCTATGTGTAGCCGGATCCGTAATGGACTCCATTGAAAGTCAATGGAGGGCGGATCCGGTTACCATTATGGTCACACCAGACGGATCCACCCCCATTGACTTGCATTGGGGGTCATTCCGGATCCGTCTTGGTGCGGATGCCTGGACCGGAGAGCAAACCGCAGCATGCTGCGGTTTGTTCTCCGGTCTGAAGACGGAACGGAATGCTTTCAGGAGCATTCCGTTGTCTTCAGTTCAGTTTTGTCCCCATTGACAATGAATGGGGACAAAACTGAAGCGTTTTATTCCGGTATTGAGCCCCTATGACGGAACTCAATACCGGAATTTTAAAACGCTAGTGTGAAAGTAGCCTAAAGCACCCTAGACTAATAGCAATGATTCAACCTATTTGTGATTAATACCTAAAAATGCCTTGTATAACCCTGATATTGTCTGATATGTTTTGCGGACCCCAAGTTATATGTTGTTTGGTTTATTGGAATAGACGTATAATTCCATGTATATTTTGTACAATGATTATGCCATGTACATGCTGACGAAAATGAAAATAAAGATTCTAAAAAAAAAAAAACAAAAAAAAAAACTGGATAGCAAGGCTCTGTGGCAAAGCATGCAAGGAATAATGAGTTACAAGAAAAAAAAAAAAAAAAACAATTGTCACAAGAGGATTCTTGTCGTGAAAAAAATTTAACCTACCTTATGCGCGTTTTGATATGACAGGATCAGCCGTATGCACGGTAAATGGTATGCATGGAGATTTAATAGGAAAGGAGACTGCAATTAAAGGGGTTGTGCAGCCTGTTTATATTGACAACCTATCCTCGGGATAGGTCAACAATATCTGATTGGTGGGGATTCGACACACTGCATCACCACTAATATGCTATTTGAAGAGGAGGGAGTGTTACATACGAGCATTGCTACCTCTTCATTACTCTGCCCATCATCTCGGAAGTGAAGCATAACTACTTCTCTTGAATGGAGCAAGTACTTGTAATTACACTACTCCACTGCTACAAGGGAGACCACGCACAGTGTAAGGAAGAGGAAGCAGTGCTCACATGAAGCGCCACCTCCTCTTCAAACAGCTGATCAGTTGGGGTCCTGGGTCCCTGCCAATCTGATATATACGAGGTATCCTGAAGATAACTGCCTGTGCTATTCATAGTGTGTTCTGCACTGATGAATGGCAGGAAATGTCTAAGGTATAATGGTACACTGTAGACTATTTCCAGGGTGCGGGTACCCACAGAGATGGCTCTGAGTGCCGCCTCTGGCATCCATGCCATAGGTTCACCACCACTGCCCTAAAGATTATATCTGCGCATCACTACCTCATTGGACCAACTGCAGTTTTGCATATTGCCAAAACTGATTTACAGATTATGCCATTACACACACATTCTACACCATTTGGACCAGAGAGTAGGAAATTATGTGCACATACTATTTATAGACTACATCTTCAGGGTGGAAACTAGTGGTTAGCTTCCATTTGCAATTTGCCAGCAAAGAAAACTCCTTTAATTGCCATCGCTATGACATATTAGTTTTAAGAATGTTCAGTGCCATTTTAAGGCATAAGGTTTTCTATATTTGGATTTTGCACATTCTTTGGGCTTGCAATGCTGAAAACATGGAAATCATAAACAGGCATTTTTATGCTGCACATTCACACTCAACACATGTTCAGTGAACTACCATGATGCACAGAGTCACAGAATAGGAAAGAACAGGGCCATGCACACAATAGCTGAGGAATGTCACTCCTCATAAATAGCTCACAGTGTGAGCAATGCCATAAACAAAGTGTTAATTTCCTTCAGGAATGTGTCACATGAGTAGCCACCACCCTAAGAACCAAGAGGACTGTAAAAAAAAAAAAAAAAAAAACCACACACACAACCCCCCCCCCCCATCCAACCAAAGTACAGGAGAGGTGACATTTACAGAAATTTGCACATTAATACACTTTGGGCATGTTACACATAGCACACATTTTTGCGACTGGTCCATTCATCTGAATGGAGTTTGCAAAAACCTTGCTGCACAACCTTCATTCAGTACAGATTATACATTTCTTCAACACTGTATGTGGGGTTCCACAGCATCTAAATCATGGTGCTATAAAGCAAAGCTCACACATGGGAGAGAGTGATTACAAAAATCCAATATAAACACTCTACATATAGGGCAGCTACAATGTGCACTAAAATCAAGCTATTTTTTCCAACAGCATGTTGAAAGAAAATTGAAAGACAGAATTCTTGCATGACAGGTATAATTTACTGAACAATCAACTCATTGAAAGAATACCACTCTTAGGGCTCATGCACAGAAACATGTGTGCCCCGTGCACGTATTGCGGCCTGCATACAGAAGGTCCACAATAAATGGGCACTCTATATCACAGATGCAGACCCACTGAATGAGTACGCAAAATAAGGGAAATGCAAAATTACCCAAAGACGGAAGAGTTACTGTTCATTACAAATTAAGTCTAAGTTTATTTGGCAAACTAAAGTCACCGTGACCTAGTAAGGTACATGTCACCGGGAAAGTAAGATAGACTTAAAGGGGTTCTCCAGGAATTAAGAAAATGAAAATATGTAAATATTACTTCATTATAAATATATTCCCAAATACCATTCATTAGTTATAATGGATGGTTTTGTCTGGGGAGCACTCATTAGGAGAAATAAAATGGCCACTGTCCTATTAGTACACACAGAACCTGTCCTAATCACACAGCAGGACAAGTTACTTCACAACATCGAGGTAAAGAGCTGCCTCATCATCCTCTCTGCTCGTCAGGGATTATGATCCTGAATACAGTTGATACGATCGTTAGCTGAATCTCTGTAGGAATGGAGTTCATGAGGAGATGTGGCTAATAAGAAGCAGAACTTGTATGCAGTGTCCATTACCACAGCCCCACATTACCACAGTCGGTCCTCTCTGTACTTTATTCTCCTCATGAACGCTATTCTTACAGAGAATCAGCTGACGTTCAGGATCATAATCCCCGACAAGAAGAGGAGGCTTTTTACCTCAGTGTTGTGAAGTAACTTGTCCTGTGTGATTAGGTTCTGTGTGTACTAAGGACAGCAGCCATTTTGTTTCTCTAATCATTGCTCCCTAGACAAAACGAGCCATTATAGCTAATGAAAGGTATTTGGGGATATATTTATAATAAATAATATTTAGGTATTTTCATTTTCTTAATTCCTGTAGAACCCCTTTAAAGAGGACTTTCCCCACTCCCGACATGCCTGTTTTATTAGCTACATGCATTCCTCATGTAATAACAATTCTGGAACATATATTCTCATGGCTCTATGTTGTACCATTCCTTTATTATTTCTACAAGAAGTTATGAATGAATTTCTATTAGCCTTCAGTAAGGGTACAGAGGGGAGGTAACCAGCTGGAGGTGTATACCTGCACATTCATTCTATCCAATCAGTAGTGCCATTTTCAGACTGTGCAGGTACACACCCCCAACTGGTTACCACCCCTCTGTACCCTTACTGCAGACTGCTAGTAATTCATTCATAACTTCTAGTAGAAATAATAAAGGAATGGCACATCAATGGATGTTGTATATGTGGACTTCTCCAAAGCATTTGACACTGTACCGCATAAAAGGTTAGTATATAAAATGAGAATGTTGGACTGGGAGAAAATAGCCGTATGTGGGTAAGTAACTGGCTCAGTGATAGAAAACAGAGGGTGGTTATTAATGGTAGATACTCAGATTGGGTCAGTCACTAGTGGGGTACCACAGTGGTTAGTATTGGGCCCTATTCTCTTCAATATATTTATTAATTATCTTGTAGAAGGCTTGCACAGTAAAATATCAATTTTTGCAGATGACACTAAACTGTGTAAAGTAATTAACACAGAAGAGGACAGTACACTGCTACAGATGGATCTGGGTAGACTGGAGGCTTGGGCAGAGAAGTGGCAGATGAGGTTTAACACTGACAAATGTAAGGTTATGCACATGGGAAGGAATAATGCAAGTCACCAGTACATACTAAATGGTAAAACACTGGGTAACACTGACATGGAAAATGACCTAGGAATTTTAGTGAACAGCAAACAGAGCTGCAGAAACCAGTGTCACATGGAGTACTGTGTACAGTTCTGGGCTCCTGTGAACAAGGCAGACATAGATTTAATAACTATGTATAAATATATTAGGGGTCAGTACAGATCTCTCCCATGATCTATTTATCCCCAGGACTGTGACTGTGACGAGGGGACATCCTCTGCATCTGTAGGAAAGAAGGTTTGTACACAAACATAGAAGAAAATTCTTTACGGTAAGAGCAGTGAGACTACGGAACTCTCTGCCTGAGGAGGTGGTGATGGTAAGTTCACTAAATGATTTCAAGAGGGGCCTGGATGTATTTCTGGAGGGTAATAATATTACAGGTTATAGTTACTAGAGATGGGTCGTTGATCCAGGGAGTAATTCTGATTGCCTGATTGGAGTCGGGAAGGAATTTTTCCCCCTAAAGCGGGAAAAATTGGCTTCTACCTCACAGGGGTTTTTTGCCTTCCTCTGGATCAACTTGCAGGATAACAGGCCGAACAGATGTCTTTTTTCGGCCTTATAAACTACTAGCAGAAAGACCCGGCTTCGCCTGGGTATATGTCATCTATTTATTTAATGTTTCTGTGTGTTGTTGCAGAGAGAAAGTCAATGCAGCTGACAGAAATTGATTTTTACCTTCATTTTTTCAATCCCTATTGGCTGCGGAGTGGGAGGGGGCATGGTTTAATGGGACACGGGGGGGGGGGGGGGGGGTGGTTAAGTCCTTCATTTCAGGGTGGCCTGAATTATAGGTTAATGCCGTGGTAATTTGAGGAAACACAATGGGTAGCAGTGGAAGAAAACATTGCTTTGCGCAGGTATATTTAATCTATTTCATTTAATGTTTCTGTGTGTCGTTGCAGAGAGAAAGTCATCCTCCCTCCCATCCCTGCAGCTGACAGATGTTGATTTTTACCTTCAATTGTTCAATCTCCATTGGCTGCGGAGTGGGAGGGGTCATGGCCTGACTGAGTCGGGGGCATGACGTTGCAAGACCTGGGGCGGGGTTTTAAGTCCTTCTTTTGATGGTGGCCAGAATTACAGGTCAATGCCATGGTAATTTATGAGGACACGCCATGGGTAACAGTGGAAGAAAACATTGCTTTGCACGGGTATATTTAATCTATTTCATTTAATGTTTCTGTATGTTGTTGCAGAAAGAAATCCAACTTCCCTCCCACCCCTGCAGCTGACAGAAGTTGATTTTTACCTTCATTTTTTCAATCCCCGTTGGCTGCGGAGTGGGAGGGGGCGTGGCCTGACGGAGTCGGAGCGTGGTTTCCCGAGATCTGGGGCGGGGGTCAGAGTGGCATGAATTACAGGTCGATGACATGGTAATTTATGGGGACCCGCAATGGGTAGCAGTGGAAAAAAAACATCTTTTATTAGTACTGAATGGTCGTAGTCTAAAATTAGTCAATTTCATCTACGATTTTTGGGTGTCGTTGCAGAGAGAAATTCACCCTCCCACCCCTGCAGCTGATTTTTTTCAATCCCCGTTGCCTGCGGAGTGGGAGGGGGCATGGCCTGGCAGAGTTGGGGGTGTGGATTATCAAGATGCTTCGAACGGTTGTAGTCTGAAATTAGTCTATTTCATCTAAAATTTTGTGTGTCATTGCAGAGAGAAATTCATCCTCCCACCCCTGCAGCTGACAGAAGTTTATTTTTCCCTTCATTCTTTCAATCCCTGTTGGCTGCGGAATGGGAGGGGGCATGACCTGACAGAGTTGGGGTGTGGCTTAGCAAAGCGCTTCGCATAGGTGATTTAATCTATTTCATTTAATGTTTCTGTGTGTCGTTGCAGAAAGAAAGTCAACCTCCCACCCATCCCTGCAGCTGACAGAAGTTGATTTTTACCTTTATTTTTTCAATCCCTGTTGGCTGCGGAGTGGGAGGGGGCGTGGCCTTACAGTCGGGGCGTGGCTTAGCAACAGGCTTCGAACGGTTGTAGTCTATAATTAGTCTATTTCATCTAAAATTTTTGTGTGTCGTTGCAGAGAGAAATTCACCCTCCCACCCCTGCAGCAAACAGAAGTTTATTTTTACCTTTATTTTTTCAATCCCCGTTGGCTGCGGAGTGAAAGGGGGTGTGGCCTGACAGTTGGGGGTGTGGCTTAGTGAGACCTGGGGTGGGGGTTTTAAGTACTTCTTTTAGGGTGGCCTGAATTAAAGGTCAATACCATGCTTATTTATGAGCCCACGCAATAGGCAGCAGTGGAGGAAAACATCTTTTATTACTACTGAACTGTAGTAATAGAAAAACACAAGTTATATTTATGGTAACCGGAATACCTTTAACAGTGTCAGTAAATAGAAATGGATAAGATCCTCAGCTGCTGATAATTACCTGGTTGTTATGGAAACCTGCCCTCCCTGTGTGTGACTTTGCAGAGAATGGCAGTTGGAGTTTAAAACCCAAAGTTCCCAGTTGTAATGTTGGCTAATGGAGATCATATTTTGGGAATATCTCAGGAACGGTATGTCCTAGAGAGATGAGACCTGGTCTAAAACCTTCCCGGACACCTGATGTACCTGTGTACCGAATTTGGTGAAAATCGGTCCAGTAGTTTGGTCGCGCATAGAGAACAGACAGACAGACAGACACTCATTTTTATATTATTAAGAGATGTTACTATGTAACATACAGACGGAAGAATAGATGTTCCAGAATTCTTATTACATGGGGAATGCATGAAGCTATTAAAACATGTCAGGAGCGGTGAAAGGTCCTCTTTAACCCTTACAGTACCAGCGCCGTACATGTACGGCGCTGGTACGATGCGGGCACATTGCGCCCGCTCGCGGGTGCGGCGGGCGTCATGGCCGGCAAGTCTCTGCTGTTTCTAACAGCAGAGACTTGCCGCTACCTACTGTATCGGCGGCGTCTTCCGGGGTGACTAGATGCCGTGATCACGGCATCTAGTTACGTCTAAACCCGGAAGCGTTCGCTTCCCGGGTGGTGTACAGACACCCCGTGTGGCCAATCGGGGTGTCTGTACACCATATGAAAACTGTAACCCTCGCTGGTGAGGATTACAGTTTTCAAAGTGCAATTCTTATTCTGGCCACTAGATGGTAGGCCAGGATAAGAAATGAGCAATTCATGGATTTAACTGCCTCTAGTAAATCCATGATTGCTCATAAAGAAAATTAAAAAGCCACAATATATAAGCTCATATTTGAGCATTCAAATAGTAAAAAAAAAAAAAAAAAACAAAATGTTAAAAAATATATAAAAAATAAAAAAGATATAAAAGTTCAAATCACCCCCCTTTCCGTATAAGTAAAAAATAAATACCTAAATAACACTAAATATAGACATCATGGGTATCACCGTGACCGAAAACGCCCGTACTTTTAAAATATAAAAAAAAAAAAATCCAATACGGCGAATTGTGTGGCGGAAAAAAGCGTCCAAATGGCGATTTGCCGTTTTTTGTCGCTTTTTTTTTCTAAACAAAATTAAATAAAAAGTGATCAAAAAGTCATACACACCCCAGAATGGTATTAATAAAATCTTCAGATTGTCCCGCAAAAAATGAGCCCCCATACAGCTCTGTACACATAAATACCAAAAAGTTATAGGGGTCAAGATATGACAAGGAAAAAAAAAAAAAAAAAAAAAAAAAGGGCAAACTTTCTAATTTTTTCACTATCAAAACATAGGAAAAACTATACATATTAGGTATTGCCGGATTCGTACTGACCAGTAGAATGAAAATAACGGGTCAGTTTTAATGCACATCGAACGCTGTAAATAAGAAACCCGTAGAACTGTAGCGGAATAGCGTTTTTTTTGCAATTTCACCTGATTTGGAATTTTTTTCCCGCTTCCCACTACACCATATGCAATATTAAATGGTGGCGTTGGAAAGTACAACTTGTCCCGCAAAAAACAAGCCGTCATACAGCTATGTGAACAGAAAAATAAAAGTTATGGCTGTTTGAAGGCAGGGAGCGCAAAACGAAAATGCATGACCGAAAAAACCTCCGGTACTGAAAGGGTTAACAGCAATTGGTTTTACAGGAGTCTGACAAGACAGATACACAGAACGTTACCCTTGCTATCCTCTGTTGGGACAGAAACAGAGGGTAAAAAGACCTCTCCCAGTATCAGCCACCAGTGTCTTCCAAATTGCTACACCATGCATTTAGCTTGGGGGGAAAAAAAAAAAATAAAAAAATAAAATAAAAATCACAAGCCAAAATACAAACTGTGCAAAGGGCAAGTAAGGATGCCGTCATGTTGGACTCCAGGAAGACCATACAGGTTGGACTAAATACCACTTTCCAGAACGTCCTCCATGACAACACCACAGGAACAATATCAGATTAAACTGATACTTAGAGTGGGACCAATGCCTGAAGGACCTTGCATTCAACGCCTAAAGTCTTGATTGAAAACAAGGTCTACAAAGTGTGTTAAACCTGGACTAGGTTGCCGCTTAGCATATCTGCTCTCTCTTCTTTCATGAGGCCATGTCTTTTGTGGAAAGGGCTTTTAGGTGAACCGGACTAGGAATACTAACAGTTTATAAGGCCGAAAAAAAAGACATCTGTCCATCCAGTTTGTCCTGTTTTCCTACAAGTTAATCCAGAGGAAGGCAAAAAAACCCCTGTGAGGTAGAAGCCAATTTTCCCCACTTTAGGGGAAAACAATTTCCTTCCCGACTGCAATCAGAATAACTCCCTGGATCAACAACCCATCTCTAGTAACTATAACCTGTAATATTGTTAACCTCCAGAAATACATCCAGGCCCCTCTTGAACTCTTTTAGTGAACTTACCATCACCACCTCCTGAGGCAGAGAGTTCCATAGTCTCACTGCTCTTACCGCAAAGAATCCTCTTCTATATTTGTGTACAAACCTTCTTTCCTCCAGGCGCAGAGGATGTCCCCTCGTCATCACAGTAACAGTCCTTGGGATAAATAGATCATGGGAGAGATCTCTGTACTGACCCCTGATATATTTATACATAGTTATTAGATCTCCCCTCAGTCGTCTTTCTAAAGTGAATAATCCTCATTTTCATAATCTTTCTGGGTACTGTAGTCCACCCATTCCAGTTATTACTTTAGTTGCCCTCCTCTGAACCCTCTCCAGCTCTGCTATGTCTGCCTTGTTCACAGGAGCCCAGAACTGTACACAGTACTCCATGTGTGGTCTGACTAGTGGTTTGTAAAGTGGCAGGACTATGTTCTCATCACAGGCATCTATGCCCCTTTTGATGCCACCCATCATCTTATTGGCCTTGGCAGCAGCTGTCTGACACTGGTTTCTACAGCTTATTTTGCTGTTCACTAAAATTCCTAGGTCCTTTTCCATGTCAGAGTTACCCAATGTTTTACCATTCAGTATGTACTGGTGACTTGCATTATTCCTTCCCATATGCATAACCTTACATTTGTCAGTGTTAAACCTCATCTGCCACTTCTCTGCCCAAGCCTCCAGTATATCCAGATCCATCTGTAGCAGTGCACTGTCCTCTTCTGTGTTAATTACTTTACACAGTTTAGTGTCATATGCAAAAATTGATATTTTACTGTGCAAGCCATCTACAAGATCATTAATAAATATATTGAAGAGAATATGGCCCAATACTGACCCCTGTGGTACCCCACTAGTGACAGTGACCCAATCTGAGTATGTGCAATTAACCCCTTCCCGACCAGCGCCGTACATGTACGGCGCTGTGGGAAGTAACTTTCCGACCAGCGCCGTAGTACTACGACGCGCTGATCGGGCGGGTGCAGGAGCTGCGCCCGCCCAATCAGCTTCGGGGGGCCGGCTGTTCCCAGTAGCCGGACCCCTGCTGCGTACGCCCGCATCGGTGAAAACACCGATGCGGGCATACTAACCCTTCATGTGCCGCGGTCAGCGATGACCGCGGCACATGCGATGCGGGCGGTCGGAGAGGGTGTCCATCAGGTCCCCACGCTGCTGTGACGGGGACCCGATGGCTTAGACAGCTATCTACAGAAGCCTGTGAGATCCAGCCCCCTGGATCTCACAGGCAGTAAGCTGGAAGTGTATTACTGTGTGTAATACACTTCCAGCCAATGCATTACAATACAGAAGTATTGTAATGCATTGTAAAGGGGATCAGACCCCAAAAGTTAAAAAGTGTAAAAAAAAAAAAAAAAAGTGAAAAAAAATAAAAATAGACATATTAGGTATCGCCGCATCCGTATCGACTGGCTCTATAAAAATATCACATGATCCACCCCGCCAGGGTAACGAAGTAAAAAAAAAAAAAAAAAAAAAACACACAACACTGTGCCAAAACAGCCTTTTTTTGGTCACCTTCCCTTACAAAAAGTGTAATAGGGGGTCAAAGTGGCCAGTACCCCCCTTAATATATTCTTTGAAGGGTGTAGTTTCCAAAATAGGGTCACTTTTTGAGGGTTTCCACTGTAGGGGTACGTCAGGGTCTCTCAATTACAAAATGGTGCCTAAAAACCATTCTAGCAAAATCTGCCTCCAAAATCCGTATGGCGCTCCTTTCCTTCTGACCACTGCCACAAACCCATAGAGCAGTTTACCACCACATATGGGGTATTTCTGTAAACTGCAGAATCAGAGTAATGTATATTGAGGTTTAGTTTGCTGTTAACCCTTGCTGTTTTGCAAGAAAAAAATTATTAACATGATTAACATTATGTAATAGCAGGCGATCAAAAAGGCGTATTTACCCCAAAATGGTACCAATCAAACCGTCATCTTATCTAACTGAGACAATCGCCCAAAAAATAATAAAATATGGCTCTCAGAAAATAGCAACACAAAAAAAAGATTTTTTTTTCTGTTCAAAAATGCATCTAATATGTAAAACTTTCCAAAAATAAAAATGTTTGACATATTGGGTATCGCCGCGTCCGTAACAACCTGCTCTATAAAAATATTACATGAGATGGCCCCCCAGGTGAATGCTGTAAAAAGAATTTAAAAAAACAAAACTATGCCATAACAGCCATTTTTTTCACCTTGCCTCACAAAAAGTGTAATAGCAGGCGATCAAAAAGTCTTATGTACCCCAAAATGGTACCAATGAAAACGTCACCTCATCCCGCAAAAAATGAGCCCCCACATAAGAAAATAACTCAAAAATAAAAATCAATGGGTCCCGCAAACCAATCCATCAAAATCTGTGCTTCAAAATCCATATGGCGCTCCTTTTGTTCTGAGTCCTGCCATGTGCCCCCACATCAGTTTACCAGCACATATGGGGTGTTGTCGTATTCAGGAGAAAATGGGGAACAAACTATGGGGTGCTTTTCTCCTGTTACCCCTTGTGAAAATGAAAAATTTGGGGCTAAAGCAACATTTTATTGGAAGAAATGAAACTTCATTTTCACAGCCAAGTGTTTCCAAATTCCATAAAACGCTTAGGGGGTCAAAGTGGCCAGTACCCCCCTTAATATATTCTTTGAAGGGTGTAGTTTCCAAAATAGGGTCAGTTTTTGAGGGTTTCCACTGTAGGGGTACGTCAGGGTCTCTCAATTACAAAATGGTGCCTAAAAACCATTCTAGCAAAATCTGCCTCCAAAATCCGTATGGCGCTCCTTTCCTTCTGACCACTGCCACATGCCCATAGAGATGTTTACCAGCACATATGGGGTATTTCTGTAAACTGCAGAATCAGAGTAATGTATATCGAGGTTTAGTTTGCTGTTAACCCTTGCTGTTTTGCAAGAAAAAAAATTATTAACATGAATAATCTACCAAAAAAGTGAAATTTTGAAATTTCACCTCCATTTTCCATTAATTCTTGTGGAACACCTCAAGGGTTAAAGTTTGTAACAGCAGTTTTTTATAATTTGAGAGGTGTCGTTTCTAAAATGGGGTCATTTATGGGTGGTTTCCATTACATAAGCCACTCAAAATCACTTTATAGCTGAATTGGTGCTTAAAAAAATGGTTTTGGAAATTTTATTGAAAAATGTGAAAAACGGCTTCTAACATCCCAAAAAAGTAAAATGACATTTATAAAATGATGCCAACATAAAGAAGACATATGGGGAATGTAAAATAATAACTATTTTTGGAGGTATTACTATATATATTTTGAAAGTAGAGAAATTGAAATTTGGAAATTTTTCCAAATTTTTGGTAAATTTTGTATTTTTTTTATAAATAAAAATGAAATATTTTGCCACAAATTTACTACTGTTGTGAAGCACAATAAGTGACGAGAAAACTATCTCAGAATGGCTTGGATAAGTAAAAGCAGTCCAAAGTTATTACCACATAAAGTGACATGTCAGATTTGCAAAACAATGGCCTGGTCAGGAAGACAAAAACAGGCCTGGGGTTGAAGGGGTTAATAACCACCCTCTGTTTTCCATCACTGAGCCAGTTACTTACCCACATACAGACATTTTCTCCCAGGCCAAGCATTCTTATTCTATATACTAACCTTTTATGTGGTACCGTGTCAAATGCTTTAGAAGTCCAGATATACAACATCCATTGATTTGCCACGGTCAAGTCTAGAACTTACCTCCTCATAGAAACTGATTAAATTGGTTTGACATGACCGATCCCTCATGAAGCCATGCTGATATGGAGTTATTTGCTTATTTTCATTGAAGTACTCCAAGATAGTGTCTCTTAGAATATTGTATATATTCTAAGTATATAGGAACGAGCTGTCCCATAGAAGTGAATTGGAAGACTTGTAATTACATCTGCTCACCTCTGAGATATCAACAGTGAGGATAGGTCATCAATATTAAAATCCTAGAAAACCCCTTTAATATTGCTAGACTAACTTGCCGTTCAAGGTTATGTTAAAACTGGGTGACATCACCATACATCTGCACTGGTGATGAGAATATGTTGCCCTGTTACCATACAATAGATTTACAGCATCAGGGCAGCATTAGATTTATTTTACATAAGCAATATGCCTCCATCAACCGCCCCCCCCCCTCCCATGCAGATTCTTATCCAGCTTTTCCAGACTGCAGAATGCCAGATCAACACGTTTATGGACTGGTAAATTCCTGGTACTGTGGAATACCTATCTGGCTTTGCTAGCTAGGAGCCTGGAAAAGTAGAGTAAGGGCTCATGAACAAGGCCATTGCCCGGCCGTGGCTGTACTGCAGCCCGCATACTGTGGAGATGCGGAACATATGCATGGATCGGAACCCCACAGAAGCACTACAGAGTGCTTCCGTGGTGTTTCTGCCGATGCCTCTGCACCTGCAGTGTGGACAGTGGGAGGCGGATCAGGGACCCCATTCAAGTGAATGGGTCCGCGATGCGAATGCGGCGGGCCCACGGTCAGCACATGTTCGTGTACATGAGCCGTAAGGCTACTTTCACACTAGCGGCAGGGGTGTCCAGCAGGCTGTTCCAGCGGGTGAACAGCCTGCCAGATCTGTGCTGCTGCTAGTGCATGTCTATGGCCAGAACTACTCTCCGTCCCCATTCACTATAATGGGGGCAGGCCGGAGTTTCGGCCACAGGACGGCAAACATGTCGAGAGGCAGCCAGACTAAAATTACAATAGGTTTGCTTTGCTGCAGCCAGAACTCCGGGCCGACCCCATTATAGTGAATGGAGACGGAGCGTAGTTCCGGTCGCACAGGTGCACTAACACAGCAGTACAGCTGCAGCAGGCTGTTCACCCGACGGAACAGCCTGCCGGACACCCCTGCCGCTAGTGTGAAAGTAGTCTAAGAATCTCTGTGACAAACCCTGAAGCATAGTTAAACAGATTTGGGATAGGAACCTCTAATTACTAAGCCTACCTAAATAAATCCTTCTCCTTAATCCCAAACAGTGCCATAGTTAAACACATTTGCCTTTTAGGATCCTGAAAAAGCTTAGTTACAACCATGTGGAGCTATAATAGACTGCAGAATCATAAATCTACCAAATTAAAAATCACACTCTATATACAAATATAACCCAGACAACTTTACCCAAATTTTCCCCATTGTCAGACGTCTATTTGGTTAGATTCACACTAGCACTGCGAAATCTCTCTAAATCCAGCATTGCCAGAAGCCACTGTGGTCCTGACTATAAACGATAATCTCTCTCTCACGCTCTAAATAAATAAACCAACCCAAGTAACAGTCAGTAATTCAGCACATCTGTACTGAAGAAACAGTCAAGGGCTTCCATTGCAGATTCTGTCAAAAATACAGGATAGAATAGCCCAGCATGCCATGTCTTCTTGACCAGTAAAATGCCAGGTTTTCTAATATAAACCAGTTCCCATAACAGTCAGTGAGATCTGTCAGGAAGCTTTCAATTTATTGTCAGCGTGGTCCGTCAGGTGCCATTATTAATTTATATAGTATATATTACACATACATACTGTACATATGAAACCATTACACAATATAAAAATACTATTGAGGGATATATATATATATATATATATATATATAATATATATACATATACATATACATATATATATATATATATATATACATATATATATACACACACACACACATAACATATATCACACATACATATACATACAGTGCCTTGCGAAAGTATTCGGCCCCCTGGAACTTTTCAACCTTTTGCCACATTTCAGGCTTCAAACAAAAAGATATAACATTTAAAATTTTTGTTGAAGAATCAACAACAAGTGGGTCACAATTGCGAAGTTGAACGAAATTTATTGCATCATTTAAACTTTTTTTGTAATAATAAAACTGAAAAGTGGGGCGTGCAAAATTATTCGGCCCCCATGCATTAATACTTTGTTGCACCACCTTTTGCTGCGAGTGCAAGCAGCTGCAAGTTACTTGGGGTATGTCTCTATCAGTTTTGCACATCTAGAGACTGAAATTCTTGTCCATTCTTCCTTGCAAAACAGCTCGAGCTCTTTGAGGTTGGATGGAGAGCGTTTGTGAACAGCAGTTTTCAGCTCTTTCCACATATTCTCAATTGGATTCAGGTCTGGACTTTGACTTGGCCATTCTAAGACCTAGGTACGTTTATTTTTGAACCATTCCATTGTAGATTTTGCTTTATGTTTGGGATCATTGTCGTGTTGGAAGATAAATCTCCGTCCTAGTCTCAGGTCTTTTGCAGACTCCCACAGATTTTCATCTAGAATGGTCCTGTACTTGGCTCCA
>ONZH01010857.1:0-117500 GCA_900303285.1 Rhinella marina | reverse complement strand
GACTACCAGAGTGCTCAGGATCCGGCACTGGCATACGCAACTGGAATGCCTGCCAGCTAGGACTGCAGCTATCGACTTTTTTTTGTAATCGAATATTCTACTGATTAACTCAACGATTAATTGAGTTCTCTAATAACAAAAAAACTAAATAAAAAGAACGTTTTTCAAGGCCCGCCAGTGCCATCAGCTGTGTCCCCCCCCAACCATGTCCCCAGTGCCAGTGAAATAAAATACTTACCTCTCCTGTAGGGGCGCCGCTCCACAGCTCGTCCATCAATGTGTCAGGAGGACAGTACAGCACGGTGTGGGCCGGAGGGTGACCACAGAGCGTAAGTAACAGCAAGCGCTTCACTCACGCTCCATGGTCACATGACAAAAGAATCCTTGATGCAAAAAATTTGCAGAGGATTTTTTGTGTCGAGTTACTCAATTCAATCGAGTAATCGTTTCAGCCCTACTGCCAGCCCCATTAACTATAATGGGGTCTGGCGGAGATCTGGCAAAAATGCTGAGAATTGGCCAGACAGAAACCGCTGCGGTTTGTGTTTGGCCAATTCCTGGCATTCTCTGCCACTCGGAGCTCAGATGTGAAAGTAGCGTAAGGGTACTTTCACACTAGAGTTTACAAATTCCGGTATTGAGGTCCGTCATAGGTGCTCAATACCGGAATAAGACGCTTCAGTTTTGTCCCCATTCATTGTCAACGGGGACAAAACTGAACAGAAGAGAACGAAATGCTCCTAAACGCATTCTGTTCAGTTCTCTTCAATCTCCAGACCGGAGAACAAATCGCAACATGCTGCGGTTTGCTCTCCGGTCTGGGCATCTGCACCAAGACAGATCCGGAATGACCCCCAATGCAAGTTAATGGGGACAGATCCGTTCTGTGTGACACAATAGTAAACAGATCTGTCTGCCGTTGACTTTCAATGGAGTTCATGACGGATCCGTCACCTTGCACTTTTCCCACAGCTCCCTTCTCCCTCCAGCAGGGGGCGCTGTGGGGAATCTTACCTTCCCTTCCATTCTGCGCGCCGTCCTCCTCCACCTGTGGTGTCCGGAGCTGCTGGGACATGTAAGACAGTGTCTGACAAGTGTGGGGCCGGAGCGCTGTTCCGGCCCCACACGTGCACCTGCGGCAGCACAGATCTGACGGGACCGGATTCATGCTGCCGCTAGTGTGAAAGTAGCCTAAACCACAAAAGGTCATTGCTAAAAAAGCTGACTGCTGACAGAGTGCTCTATCCAAGCACATTAAAGGGTTTCTGTCATCAGAATTTACTATAGTAAACCAAGTGTCATTTGCAATACGCAAATGACACCTGATGACAGATCCTTTTGTTTTATACTTTTCTGTAAAGTTGTTAGTGAGAAAAGTCAGTTTTTAAAATATGCAAATTAGCTCCCCTAGGTGCAGTAGGCGTGAACCCTGCACCTAGAAGCGGCCGTAATGCCTCCTCTTACCCCTCCTCCGTATCGTTGATTGACAGGGCCAGGCAGCCAGCTCTTTCGGCTTCCGGCCCTGTTCGAGTCCGAAATCCTGCGCCTGCGCATTGCGATCAGCAATGCGGGGGCGCATTGAGGAAGCCGGGAGCCCGGCGACTCAATGCGCATGCGCGGATTGCTGATCACAATGCGCAGGCGCGGGATTTCGGACTCGAACAGGGCCGGAAGCCAAAAGAGCTGGCTGCCTGGCCCTGTCAATCAACGCTACGGAGGAGGGGTAAGAGGAGGCATTACGGCCGCTTCTAGGTGCAGGGTTCACGCCTACTGCACCTAGGGGAGCTAATTTGCATATTTTAAAAACTGACTTTTCTCACTAACAACTTTACAGAAAAGTATAAAACAAAAGGATCTGTCATCAGGTGTCATTTGCGTATTGCAAATGACACTTGGTTTACTATGGTAAATTCTGATGACAGAAACCCTTTAATGAAAAGTTGAGTGGAAGGTCCAAAGTCAGTGGAGCTGTCTACCAGGAAACCTTAGAGCACTTCATTCCTCTGTTGACAAACTTTATGGAGATGCTGGTTTCATTTTCCAGCAGGACTTGGCACCTGCCCACAGTGCCAAAAGTACCAATACCTGGTTTAATAACCATTGTATCACTGTGCTTGATTGGCCAGCAAACTTGCCTGACCTTAACCCCATAGAGAATTGTCAAGAGGAAGATTAGAGACACCAGACCCAACAATGCAGACAAGCTGAAGGCTGCTATCAAAGCAACCTGGGCTTCCAAAACACCTCTGCAGTGCCACAGGTTGATCACCTCCATGCCACGCAGCATTGATACAGTCATTCATGCAAAAGGAGCCCCAACCAAGTATTGAGTGCACATACTGTACATATTTTAGTAGAGTATTTCTGAATTGAAAATCATTTATTAAGTTGGTGTTATAAAATATTCTAATTTTAAGAGATACTATCATTTGGGTTTACATTAGTTGTAAGCCATAATTAAAGGGGTTGGCCACTTTCTGATGATTGTTGATCAATGTGTTTGTAAGATAATTATATGGTACTTACTAATATAGGCGTTGTTGAAAATCAGCACAATTTTCTATATTTTATAAGATATGGCTGCTGATGAAGGGTCATGTGACCAGGCAATTCACCTCCATGCGATGTCCCCTCCATTGAAATACACTGCACCTGCCATCTTGTTTTACTTGGAGTTTAGTGCAGTTGCAGTGTGTTTGAATGGAGGAGACATCACATGAAGTTTATTTGCCTTGTCACATGATCCTCCATCAGCAGCCATCTTATGGATAGGGCCTCTGTGTGGACAGTACACCAGACAAGCGGTCATGCCTTATGAAATATAGAAAATGGCACATAAGTTCAACAAAGACTATTAGTAAGCGCCATATAATCATCTCAAACATATTGGTCAACAGTAACCAGAAAGTGGTCAACTCCTTTAACATTATAAGAAATAAACACTTAAAATAAATCACTTTTTGTGTAATAAATCTATATTATGAGATTAACATTTTTTTAATTTATTGAGATGCACCTATATATCAATGGAAATAAATCCATTAACAAATAGAATATTCAATAAATTGCAATGTAGTGCTGCCACCTACAGGCCTTTAGTGGAATATATTGGTAAATGGCATTCAAGACTGCAGGCTGATGAAGGCTCGGGAGCGCAGCACTTCCAGGTTTTGTGCTCTCAGATGTATCACCAATCGCAGATATTAGCCCCGGGTGTCTGCTATATAAGAAAGGGTTAAATTTCTTTCCTGCTAGATATTCTTGATAAACTGTGAGCGGTGTTCTTGCAAAGTGGAAGCGTCTAGAAACTAAAGCAACTCAACCACCAAGTGGCAAACCAGAAACTTAGAGTGACGTCACCGAGTGCTGAGGTGTATAGTAGGCTTGAGTGAATCGACCTTTGGATCATAGCTCCGAAGTCGATTTGTTCAAAACTTCGATGTTAATGCTGTTTCCGTACAGCATTAAAATGTATTGACTCCATAGAGCCAAACTTTGTCTCGCCCAAATCATAGTAACAGTTTATAAGGCCGAAAAAAAGACATCTGTCCATCCAGTTTGGCCTGTTATCCTACAAGTTAATCCAGAGGAAGGCAAAAAACCCCTGTGAGGTAGAAGCCAATTTTCCCCACTTTAGGGGAAAAGATTCCTTCCCGACTCCAATCAGGCAATCAGAATTACTCCCTGGATCAACGACCCATCTCTAGTAACTATAACCTGGAATATTATTACACTCCAGGAATACATCCAGGCCCCTCTTGAACTCTTTTAGTGAACTTACCGTCACCCCCTCATCAGGCAGAGAGTTCCATAGTCTCACTGCTCTTACCGTAAAGAATCCTCTTCTATATTTGTGTACAAACCTTCTTTCCTCCAGGCGCAAAGGATGTCCCCTCGTCACAGTCACAGTCCTGGGGATAAACAGATCATGGGAGAGATCTCTGTACTGGCCCCTGATATATTTATACATAGTTATTAGATCTCCCCTCAGTCGTCTTTTTCTAAAGTAAATAAGCCTAATTTTGATCATCTTTCTGGGTACTGTAGTCCACCCATTCCAGTTATTACTTTAGTTGCCCTCCTCTGCACCCTCTCCAGCTCTGCTATGTCTGCCTTGTTCACAGGAGCCCAGAACTGTACACAGTACTCCATGTGTGGTCTGACTAGTGATTTGTAAAGTGGCAGGACTATATTCTCATCACGGGCATCTATGCCTCTTTTGATGCAACCCATTATCTTATTGGCCTTGGCAGCAGCTGTCTGACACTGGTTTCTACAGCTTAGTTTGCTGTTCACTAAAATTCCTAGGTCCTTTTCCATGTCAGAGTTACCCAATGTTTTACCATTTAGTATGTACTGGTGACTTACATTATTCCTTCCCATATGCATAACCTTACATTTGTCAGTGTTAAACCTCATCTGCCACTTCTCTGCCCAAGCCTCCAATCTATCCAGATCCATCTGTAGCAGTGTACTGTCCTCTTCTGTTTTAATTACTTTACACAGTTTAGTGTCATCTGCAAAAATTGATATTTTACTTTGCAAACCTTCTACAAGATCATTAATAAATATATTGAAGAGAATAGGGGCAAATACTGACCCCTGTGGTACCCCACTAGTGACAGTGACCCAATCTGAGTATGTGCCGGTAATAACCACCCTCTGTTTTCTATCACTGAGCCAGTTACTTACCCACATACAGACATTTTCTCCCAGTCCAAGCATTCTCATTTTATATACTAACCTTTTATGTGGTACCGTGTCAAATGCTTTTGCTGAAGAAGTCCAGATATATGACAACTGTTGATTCGCCGCGGTCAAGTCTAGAACTTACCTCCTCATAGAAACTGATTAAATTGGTTTGACATGACCGATCCCTCAGGAAGCCATGCGGATATGGAGTTATTTGCTTATCTTGATTGAGGTACTCCAAGATAGCATCTCTTAGAAAACCTTCAAACAGTTTACCCACGACAGATGTTAAGCTTACCGGCCTATAGTTCCCAGGCTCTGTTATCGCAAGAGACTTTGGTGAATTACTACTGTATTCATATTTGCATATTTAAAAAAGTTACTAAAATGGACTTGGGTACTGGCTGGTAACCCAGTACCAAAAGCCCACTTCGGATTCAGATTTTAAATTGTTTTTAAATGCGCAGATATAAATACAGTAGTAATTCACCAAGGTATCACAAGACTTCGGGAAAGAAAGTTTGGTTCCACGGAGCAAATACATTTTATTGCTGTATGGAAACAGCATGAACATCAAACATCAAATATTTGAACAAATCAACTTCGGATCTATGATCTGAAGGTCTATTTGCTCAAGCCTAATGTTTAGGGTATAAAAGTCACCAACACCCTATGCCTCTATGACGAAACCCGCACCTCGCAGGCCCATCCGACGTGAAGTATATCGAGCCTACGCGGTGCGGTTAAGTCACTGGTTACCAAGACGTGAAATTATGCCTCCCTAGGAGAACGTAAGGTCAGCTTGGTACAGTTTACACAGACTCCTCCTGTCCACGCAGGTACAGGGAGGCCCAGGAAACGAGAGGGGATGGTTCACACTCGCACACCCCCTGACAAGCTGAGAAAGCCTTTTCACTGCCCCAGTGAAAACAGAGCTCTCTCAGCCCAGTAGAATGCCACCATTTCCTCATTTAATATAAGCCCGGTCTGCTAACGGGATTATATCGGGCAGGAACCACCGCCAGATAGCTATAAGGCCCCTTGCAGACGAGCGGGAGACACGCGCGTCTCCCGCAACGCATCTGCAGGGCTGGACTCCCGGCACTGACGGGGATCGCATAGTAGGGTTGTCACGATACCAACATTTTGATTCAATTTCAATACCAAGAAAAAGTATTGCGATACTCGATACCACACCGGAAAAAAAAAAATAAAAACACCCAAAAATCTGTGTGCCCCCAGACCTCAGATCAGCCCACTGTGCCCGCATCAGACCTCAAATAAGCCCATTGTGCCCCCATCAGACCTCAAATAAGCACACTGTGCCCCCCATAAGACCTCAGATCAGCCCACTTTGCCCCCATTAGTATAAAATAAAAATAAGTCTCTTACCTCTCCTGCGCCGCGACTCCGCTCCGGCGCTCCTTTGTCTTCTCCTCCCGCAGTCACCTGACTGCAGTGTCAGGTCAGAGTGCGCGCACTACGTCCTGACGCTGTATGCAGTCAGGACAGTGCAGCGCGGTCAGCGGAGAGCCGGACCCAGAGCGCAGGAGAGGTAAGAGACTTATTTTATCTGCCAAAAGTATTGCAAAAGAGAAAATCCCGGTACCGAATCGATACTGGTATAAAAGTATCGATTCAGTATTGAAATATCAATACCCGCGACAACCCTATCACATAGCATCATATTGATTTATGATGCTATGTAACCCTTACAGTACTGGAATGTAATGGATAACAGTGACATAATGCTGTCACTGTTATCCATTACATTCCAGTACTCTAAGGGTTATATAGCATCAAATCAATATGATGCTATGCGATCCCTGTCAGTGCTGGAAGCCCAGCCCTGCAGATGTGTTGCGGGAGACGCGCGTGTCTACCGCTCGTCTGCAAGGGGCCTAACTATGCCAAACACGTCCGTGGGGGATTCGTGATCAAGATACAAAAACAGCACAAGATTATATATTTAATTGCTTTAACGGCACGCTAGATATAACTCGATATACAAAGAATATATACAGTGGTCTGATGTGCAAATACAGGTGGTATGATACAAACAGAGTTAAACAGAGCAATATTCAGTTACCAGGTGGATGAGTGTCACGGGGAGTCAGCAGTGTGCTTCCTCCGTGCAACGCTGCCAGACTCCCACTGCTGTTCAGGAGCAAGGACGAGATGTGTGACCTCATCTTCATGACAACAGGGGCGGAGAGGACCCGGCACGCGTTCAGTCTCTGCGCGGCCGGCGTCCTCCCCCATCTCCTTGACGACAGGCAGGAGGAGCTTCAGCTATGAATATGTGTGCTATAGGTCACGTTCCTGTTTCACTTTTGGAATTCGGTCATGTGACGCCGCCTCGTCACATGACCTACTTGGAGCCTTATTTAAACAGGCAGCCTGCCAGTCACAGGTTGCCTGAGATTGGTCTATACCTCCAGTGCTAGTGCTGGTTAATCCTCATTGTGACTACTGTGTTTTGGACTTCGGCTGTGTATTTTTGACCTTGCTTTTGCTCTCTCCACTGGTTTTGACGTGACTTCCTGGTACAACTTTTGGCTTGCTGACCCTCCAATATTGTGTTTGTATTCTGTCTTTGTTGTATTTTCCTCTTGTTTCCCTTCCCTTTACGCCCCAGCACTTATTCAGGCTAGGGATTGTCGCCCAGTTACGCGCCGTTACATAGGACGGGCCGTGTAAGTAGGCAGGAACAGAGGTTGGGGCTCAAGTTAGGGCCCACTACTCCCCCTATCGTGAAAAGGAGTAGTCCAATGGATTATGACGAGTTCTGGGTTGCTGTAAGGCCTGGCTGTAATCACATAGGGGCAGTGATGTCAGCAGTCGGTCCATGGTCCCTCCAAACACATTACTCGATGTGATCCCCTTTCAGAAGAAGACAGCTGGCCTCTGTCCTGTGTGGCTTTTTCACCTGCAGGCGGCCACTCCCCTCCCTCTGGGAGGAGTTCACCCTCCCTTCCTGGGCCTGTAGCCAAAAGACTCACAAAAAAACAATTATGGCCCATACCTCCAAACCAAAAGGTCACAGGGAAATGGTGTTTTAAATACATATAACTGGTTTATGCCTGTGATGGACGGGTAGTCTGGGTAGGGTGAATAGTGCCACCTATAAAGTACAGTAAAGGACGAATAATGCCATGGGGTTGTTTTTGAGGGTTGGCCTAGACATGCTTCAGCCAAGTACAGAGTGGACTGTCAGTTTAAGCGGTTTCAAGGGGCATGGGGTCCCAGTCCCCATGACTGGTGGGGATCTGAGCAGGAGGACATACACCAATCTAATAGTTATCCCCATCTGTGGATAGGGATAAAACTTGTAAGAACCAGGATACACCTTTAACTGACCCACCAGAGTCCCTCAACCACATAAACACTTTTGAAATCAAATAAAATGAATACGGCAAGCCAGGACCTTATAAATGCTCTTCTGGATTAATGGTCAAAAATTCCCACAGACATTCTAAAATCTTGAAGAATGCTTTCCCAGAAGAGTGGAAGTCATTTTAAATAAATTATTTAATGCCTATTGATTTAGAATGGAATGTCATAAAAGCTCCTGTCAACGTAATGTGCACTTTTCTCAGTACTGTTGTCCATGAAGTGTACGCTCTAATTCAATGACCGGCAATTGAGTATAAGCTTTTATTTAAAGGGAATCTGTCATCAACTGTATGCTGCCCTCAAAGAAGTGACAGACATGCCGATTTCAGCACTGTGCCATTCACGCGTTAAAAGAAAGTGCTTGCCAAGAATCAGCATCTTAATTATTGCAGCCAGAGCCTGGAAAAGGCTGCCTGAGAAGAGTCATGGTTATTCATGAGATTCAGCTCTCCCCACCCATCCGCTCATGATTGACAACCTTCGCCTTAATTTTCTCCCTAGGAGAGAACTGCCACTGCAGCTACCTATGCACCACACCAATGAATACAAAGAATACAAATGAATACAATGAATACATCTTTGAATACAAAGATGGCTTGACCACTTTATTAAACAACCAATTTTACCTTGCGTCACCCCCCCCCCTCCTCCCCATTTCCTCATCAATTGAAAGCTCTTGAGCGCAGGACTCTCACTCCTAGTGTTACAATTATATATTTAATTCTGTGATGTCTATTTTGATTTGTACATAGGTCCTCTGAATTGTATAGCACTGTGGCAAATGGTGGCGCTATATAATAGTAATTATTATTAATCATCATCATCATCATCATCATCATCAAGTGGACAGGGCGAACTGGAGCTTACGAAGGAGAAGGCAAGAAATCATGAAGAACCATGACTTTTCACAGGGTAGAAGCTAGAATGGAGTGGGTAGAAGGAGAAGCCATGTCACTAGTCACATGTTGCCAATAGTCACATGCAGGCATCCCCAAACTGTGGCCCTCTAGATGTTGCAAAACTACAGCTCCCAGCATTCCCGGACGGCCTACAGCTATCAGCCTACAGCAGGGCATGGTGGGAGTTGTAGTTTTACAACAGCTGGAGGGCCGCAGTTTGGGGATGCCTGGTCACGTGGCTCTAAGCCAGGGGTGTACAACCCGTGGTTTACGGCGCCCATCTTCCTGGACAGAAACAAGGCTGATCTTCTGCCTGTGCCATCATCTGTGTGTGGCCATGTACTCAGAGATGTCTTTGACGTCTTGGTGGACATATTATGTGGCAAAAATGAAGTTAATAAAATAAAAAAAAATAATAGAATAATAAAATTCAAATAAAAGATAAACACCCACACCAACTGAAAGTTGCCATTATCGCTTCTTAAAGGGATGTATTGTGACAAAAATAATCAAAAAAAAAAAAAAAAAAAAAAAAAAAAAAAACACCCCAGCCAACTGAAACAGTTAAATGAGTTATCAAACCCCTATGTTGACCCCCCACCTCCCCCCAACATCAGGGACTCATATAAATTATACTTAACCCGCTCCATCTCCCCTTTGCGCAGATCAAAACCAAAGAGAGGGGATCAGGAGCGACACGGGTGCTGAGGCCCAGGCAAGTATAATCTAGATGAGGGGCCCGGGCATTAAGGGGGGTCATTATAGGGGTTCGATGACTCCTTTAACATTATCACCTCAAGGGATGTATTATGCGCCAAAAATAAGTGTAAAAAATTAATAAAATAAGACTGAGTTCACATCACTATTTAACTTTCCATTCTTCTGATCTGTCAGAATAGAGGAGGAAATCAACGGATCCTTTATTTTGAGCATCAGTTATGATCAGTTTGTGTCACAACTGTCAGATCAGATATTTTTGACAGGAGAAAATGCATGCAATAGTTACCCCCCCCCCCCCATCAAAAATAACTGATCTCTAAACACACAAACTGATGCTCTAAAAAATACAGATCATTTATTTTATGTTTCAAAACCACTAACACAAAATAGGGAACCCATCTTATGTGTTATTCTGTCACTTTGCATTTTTAAAGAATAAGGAGCTATAGTTTAAAAAGCTCAATGTATAAAAAAAAAAAAAAAAATTGACCTCTAGGATACTGGAGGTTTTTTTGTTTTCATTTTTCTTCCCCATCTTCCTTCCAAGTTTTACTTTCTAATGCCACCATTTAATGTAGTGTGAAGCAGTTAAAAAATAAAAAAAATAATCCAAATAACACAATTCCTCCACTGTTTTACGGGTTTTGTCTCTCCAGCGTTTCCTTTGAGGCAAAACTGACGAACCCTTAATTCTCTGGGTCAGTACAATTACAACAGTAACACATGTATAGGATTTTTATGTCTAAATAACGTAAAAATAAATTCAAAAAAAAATTTTTGACATCACCATATTCTGACCCCATAACTCTTTTTTAAAAGTTATAGCTGAGTTGTGTGGGGGCTCATTTTTGCGGGACAATTTGTAGTTTTTATTGATTCCACTTTGGAGTGGGTGTGACTTTTTGATTACATTTTCTTGGGTAAGAGAAGCGATGAAAGAAAAAATGGAGAATCTGCCATTTTGACACTTTTTTCTGTTATGCTGTATTGGAAAAATATTTTTATATTTTAATATTACGGGCTCTGGAAACGAAAGGGGTAAACAAATATTAAAACCCCCAAATGTGACAAATCTTGGTCATTAACCCCTTTGCGCATTTGGACGTTACTGTACGTCCGAACTGCAAGTAATTTACTGCATTTGGACGTACAGTGACGTCCAAAATGCTTTCCGGGGGACACCGTGACACCGGGGCAGCCGGCAAGGGACCAATCCGAGTGGTCCCTTGTCGGCAAGCGCTCCGATTGGTTAGTCTCTGCAGACTAACCAATCCAGTGCTTCAGTGTTAAAATGCTGGTTTCAGGCTGCGATCTCCACTCTGGAGATCGCAGCCTGAAACCAGGTAAGATGTCCCCTGTGCCTATAATGCCCCATAATGTCCCCCAGCATTAACCCCTCCTTTTCTGGGTGCCCCCTGCTGCGCTGTTATCTCTGATGGCAGCAGCTCAGGATCGGAGCCATTGCCATCAGCAGAGAGTGTGAGCTATAATTACAGCTCACACTCTGCTGCTACAGCTGAAATCGGTGCTGGCACCGATTTCGGCTGTTTAACCCCATAGATGCCGCGGTCAGTAGCCGCCCACGGCATCCATGGGGTTGAGAGGGAGGGAGCTCCCTCTCTCTGCCATCGGGCCGCCACTGCTTTACGAA
The DNA here is from genome assembly GCA_900303285.1 of Rhinella marina. Classification (NCBI taxonomy): domain Eukaryota; kingdom Metazoa; phylum Chordata; class Amphibia; order Anura; family Bufonidae; genus Rhinella; species Rhinella marina. Next base: position 106,142 of record ONZH01010857.1, on the reverse strand, counting down.
AGCGTCCTGGCTGCCATGTACCTAAGGCTGATCAGACCCTGAGGGTCTGATCAGCCTTAGGCCCCATTCACACGACCATATGTATTCCGTGTCCGTATAAAAACGGAACGGAAGACATACGGAAAGTCTTCCATAGTGTTCCTTAATTTTACGGACCATTGACTTTAATGGGGCTACGGACGTGTTTTGTGGCCAAGTATAGGACATGTTTCCTTTTTTTGCGAGAGAACTTCCGTAATATACGGATGCGGAATGCACACGGTGTGCATTCCGCATTTTTTTCTCCTATGGAAAACTAAATGGGTCCGTATGGTTCCGCATCTTATCCGCAAAAATGTGGATAAGATACGGAAATGAACATACGGTCGTGTGAATGGGGCCTTAGTGTAACATTGATACAACGCATTGCAATAGATGACTATTGCAATGCACTGTATAGTCATCAAGCCCACTGGATCTTCAAGATCCAAATGGGTCTTGATAAATAAAAATGTAAAAAGAAAGTTAAAAATAAGTGTAGAAAAAAAAAAAAAAAAAACACACTATGCCATAACAGCAATTTTTTGTCACCTTGCCTCACAAAAAGTGTAATAGCAGGTGATCAAAAAGGCGTATTTACCCCAAAATGGTACCAATCAAACCGTCATCTCGTCCCGCAAAAAATGAGACCCTACCTAAGACAATCGCCCAAAAAATAAAAAAATAAGGCAGTCAGAAAAAAAAGGCAGCACAAAAACAAGATTTAATTCTGTTCTAAAATGCAGCTAATGTGTAAAACGTAACAAAAATAAAAATAGTAGACATATTGGGTATCGCCGCGTCCATAATACCCTGATTTATAAAAATATCACATGACTTGTCCCCGCAGGTGAACGCTTTAAAAAAAAAAGTTAAACAAACCATGCTAAAACAGCTATTTTTTTCACCTTGACTCACAAAAAGTGTAATACCAAGCGATCAAAAAGTCTTATGTACCCCAAATGGTACCAATGAAAAAGTCACCGCAAATAATGTATCCCCCACATAAGACAATAACTCAAAAAAAATAAAAATCAATGGCTCCTGCAAACCAAGCCATCAAAATCTGTGTTGCAAAATCCATATGGCACTCCTTCTGTTCTGAGTCCTGCCATGTGCCCCCACAGCAGTTTATCACCACATATGAGTGTTGCCGTATTCAGGAGAAAATGGGGAACAAATTATAGGGTGCTTTTCTCCCCTTGTGAAAATGAAAAATTTTGGGCTAAAGCAACATTTTATTGGAAGAAATTAAATTTTTCATTTTCACAGGCAAGCATTTTAAAATTCCATAAAACGCTTAGGGGGTCAAATTGGCCAGTACCCCCCTTAATATATTCGTTGAAGGGTGTAGTTTCCAAAATGGGGTGACTTTGAGGGTTTCCACTGTAGGGGTACGTCAGGGTCTCTCAATTACAAAATGGTTACTAAAAACCATTCTAGCAAAATCTGCCTCCAAAATCCGTATGGCGCTCCTTTACTTCTGACCACTGCCACAAACCCATAGAGACGTTTACCACCACATATGGGGTATTTCTGTAAACTGCAGAATCAGAGCAATGTATATTGAGGTTTAGTTTGCTGTTAACCCTTGCTGTGTTGCAAGGAAAAAAAAATTGCTTAACATGAAAAATCTGCTTAAAAAATTAAATTTTGAAATTTTGTCTCAATTTTCCTTTAATTTTTGTGGAACACCTAAAGGGTTAAAAAAAAAAAAAAAAGTTTGTAACAGCAGTTTTTTTACAATTTGAGGGGTGTAGTTTCTAAAATTGGGTCATTTATGGGTGGTTTCCATGACGTAAGCTCCTCAAAATCACTTTATATCTGAATTGATGCTTAAAAAAAATGGTTTTGGAAATTGTGTTGAAAATTTAAAAAATGGCTTCTAAACTTGTAAGCCTAACGTCCTAAAAAAGTAAAATTACATTTATAAAATGATGTCAACATAAAGTAGACATCTGGGGAATGATGACTGAACTATTTTATGAGGGATTACTATCCGTCTTAAAAGAGAAATTAAAATTTAGAAAATTGTGAATTTTTCCAAATTTTTGGTACATTTGGGATTTTTTTTTTTACATAAAAGGAGAAATATATCAACTCAAATTTACCACCATCATGAAGTACAATGTGTCACGAGAAAACAATCTCAGAGTGGCTTGGATAAGTAAAAGCGTTCCAAAGTTATTACCACATAAAGTGACGCATGTCAGATTTGAAAAATGGGGCTCCGGCATTTGGTCCAAACTGGCTGTCGCTTGAAGGGGTTAAAGGGCTAACCAATGAGTGCCTTCTCCATTAAGGGAAAGTGCTTACTAGTTATTAAATGGTGCCTGTCACAGATAATCAATGAGGGCGCTATCACACACTGCAGGTTGTTACAGAATGTTCCACGACTGAAAATTAGTTCTGTTAACTGGAATGGGGCAGCAAGCACATGGATTTCTGCAGGCCAAAGTCAGGTGGATGGAACAGTATTTCAGTCACAGAAAATTCTGTAATACAATCCACAAGGTCTGCATGTGTGAGTGCAACCTTAGTGAGGGACAAGAGGTAGTAATAACCAATAAGCGCCATCCTCTGAAGTCGAAAAAAAAAAAAATAGGAAGCAAGATAGAAAGAAATAATGTCACTTAAGCCCCTATTACACTGCAGTTTTCAGGCCCGAGTTTGGATAACTGGCCTGTATAATTGTGCCACCAATTAGCTGATAAACTAGCAGTAACTTGTTTGTTGACTGATTTGCAGTTATAGGCAGACCCATTCCTCCCAACCATTCCAGATCCAGTAGGACAGTGCCAGATTTTGATGGCTATCCCACAGTGCTAGGAGGGCTGAGGCATGTCTCTCATTTGTACCTTCATCCTCAGTACACAGATACAGTTGAATGCAGTGGTGAAGCAGGCAGCCATCAACTCTCAGCTTCACCATTTACTGGTCTGCGCTCCCCAGCAGGTACGATGCAGTGACATCATCCTTGCTGGTCTGTGTAGGAGAGGCATGCAGGTCCGGGAACCAGCCTGTGTACTACTCCTACAGAGCCCAGCAAGGACAATGTGTCACTGCATCGCACCTGTTGGGGAGCACAGGATATGGTCCAATCATCTGGGGAACAGGGCTAGGTGAAAATTACAGTTTTTATGTTTGTTTTTTTTAATTAACAGTATGGGAGAACACTACCACAAGGGAGGGCACAATGCAGACATTACTACTGTGTGTGTGGGGGGGGGGGGGGCACACAAACAGAAAATTACCATTGAGTGCACTAAGGAGACTGAATGGAATTTGGCATGTAGCCATTGGGTGGGGTTAGAAGCATAGCTTAGGACAGTGATGGCTAACCTCCGGCACTCCAGCTGTGGTGAAACTATGACTCCCAGCATGCTCCATTCATATCTATGGAGTTCTGATAACAACCAAGCAAGTGTGCATCTTGGGAGTTGTAGTTTTACCACAGCTGGAGTGCCGGAGGTTAGCCATCACAGGCTTAGTATAAACAAAAAAAAACACCAAAATTGTTGCAGCGTGCTTAATCACCTCTGATATTGTCATCCTGCCTTTCAGAAGTTCAGAGGCAGGTACGGGCAAACACATCTCAATGCGTAGTTAGGGATATGCTGCAGATAATCAACAGAACGAGAGAGGAACGACTGCAGTAGCATTTATTTATTCCTTATTCACTTTACTGCCGGCCTATTACACAAGGTGATGTAAAATAACCATTGAGAGACGCTTTTCTGCAGACCCCCCAAAACAGATTGGTATGGGGGCAGCATTATCACATCAAAAAAGGTTGAGCCCAGAGGTCACTACATTTTTTCCAGAAGAGTAAAAATACTCCTGACCATTTTTGAGGAGTACGACAAGATGATAATTACTTACCGGTAATTTGATTTTCCAGTTAGCCTCCCCAACGGCACTGGATAAAATCCCTCCCTTTGTGTGTTTATTTGAATTATTCTTGGTATTCTTGTTGTATGCTTAACTTTCTGCAGATTGAGAAAGAGAATATAATAAAGATACCTGCATTGAATTTCGAGTTTCCTTGAATATTTACTGGAGAAGGTAGGAGGAGGAGGCTCTTTTAATTGATTCTCCACGTTGTTTCCTGTCCCTGAGAGGCGGGGTTCCCTCCTGTTAGTGCCATTGGGGAGGCTAACTGGAAAATCAAATTACCGGTAAGTAATTATCATCTTTTCCATACGCCTCCCCAACGGCACTAACAGGAGGATTTAACAAAGAAATCATTAGGGTGGGATTACTGCCGAAAGCACTTTCCGCCCAAACGAGAGTTCCTTATTAGAGGACACGTCCAGTCTATAATGTTTAAAAAAGGTGGACGGCTTGGTCCACGTAGCGGCCTGGCAAATCTGGGTCAATGATGCCGAGGCCTGTTTGTTAGCTTTGAGGCCCCTAGCCCCTTATTCTGACCTGCAAACTGAATTAACAAACGGTCAGAACGCCTTATAGAATCAGTAGCAGCTAAATAGGCTAAAACACACCTCCTCACATCAAGATGGTGGAACTGTCTCTCCCCCTCTGTCTTTGGATCTGGGCAAAAGGTAGGTAGCTGAACTTCCTGCTGACAGTGGAACCTGGAAACTACTTTGGGTAGAAAGGAAGGTTCATGTCTAAGGACAATCCTATCCTCAAGAATAGTAAGATAGGGAGACCTGCAGGAAAAAGCGTGTATCTCACCTACTCTCCTGGCCGAAGTAATGGCCACAAGAAAGACCGTCTTAAGAGACAGGAGTTTAAGTGAAATATCCGACAGAGGTTCGAAGGGGGGACCCATAAGGACCGACAAGACTCGATTAAGATCCCAGGAAGGAACTATGGACCTAACTGTAGGCCTAAGTCTAACTGCACCCTTAAAAAACCGTCTGACTAAGGGTAGTTCAGCTAGTCTGACATCAAGTAAGGCACTTAAGGCTGATATCTGGACCCTTAGGGTACTGACCCTTAGACCGTCCTGAAGGCCTTTTTGTAGAAACTCCAGGATCGTCCTCACTTCTGGGGGCGTCGAAGGATCCCAAGAGTCACCGGCAAATCTAAGGAAGGCGGACCAGGCCCTTAGGTATATTCTTGATGTAATAGGCTTCCTGCTGCTGAGTAGCGTATTTACTACTGCTTCTGAAAGACCTTTTGATCTTAAGAGGACCCTCTCAGTCTCCATGCTGTCAATTTTAGATGATGGACCTCCGGGTGTCTTGCAGGTCCCTGAAGAAGAAGGTCCGGCCTCAGAGGAAGCCTCCAGTAGTCTCCGTCCGAAAGATTCAGAAGCAGGGGGAACCAGGTCCTCCTGGGCCAAAAAGGTGCTATGAGGATTAGATGACACTTTTCCTCCAGCACCTTCATTAGTACTCTTGGGATTAGGGGCAGAGGAGGGAAGGCATATAATAGACCCTGGGGCCAGGGACCCGAGAAAGCGTCTACTCTTAGAGGACGATCTTGACGGGATAGAGAGTAGAACAGATCTAGCTGAGCGTTCCTCCTTGTGGCGAAGAGGTCTAGTATCGGTGGATGCCACTTGTCGCATATTTGTAGAAATATGTCCCTGTCTAGGGACCATTCCCCCGAATTCAGCGTTGTTCTGCTTAAGAAATCCGCTAGGACATTCTCTTCCCCTCTCAGGTGAACCGCTTTGATCGAACTCACGTTTTCTTGGGCCCAGGAAAAAATTTGTTGCGAAATTTGAGATAGACACGGGCTTCTCGTGCCTCCCTGTTTGTTTATATATGCCACCGTGGCCCGGTTGTCCGATATTATCTTTATGTTCTTGTGTCTGATGGTCGGACAGAACTTTCTTAATGCTATGTTTACAGCAAGGAGTTCCTTCGCATTTGAGGGAAGAACTAATTGCTCCTTGCTCCAGACGCCCTGGACTAAGTGGTCTCCGTAATGAGCTCCCCAGCCTAGATGGCTCGCATCCATAGTGATGATCTCTTGTGAAGTGGTCCTCTATTGAACCCCCTGAACCAGATTCTGTCGTTCGAGCCACCAAGAGAGGGAGTTTCTCACCCTGAAGGGAAGACAGACCTTCTTGTCTAGAGAGAATCTGCTTCTGTTCCAGACAGATAATAGGAATTCCTGTAGTACTCTGCTGTGGAATTGAGCCCACTGGACCGCTGGTATGGTTGAAGTCATGAGTCCAAGAACCGCCATAATTTCCCTTAGAGAGACTCTTGGGTGTGACCGGAAAGACCTTATCTTTATGATTAGATTGCGTACCTTCTCCTCCGGTAAGAAGCTCTTCATCTGAAGGGAATCTAGGAGGATCCCTAGAAAGACTTTTTGTCTGCTGGGAATCAGATCCGATTTTAGAGGATTTAACTTCCAGCCCAGCGAAAGTAATGTGTTCTGAACAACCTGAAAGTCTGCAAGGAGATCTTCTCTGGACCGGGCTGCCACCAGGAGATCGTCCAAGTAGGGAATGAAGAGTATCCTCTTTTGGTGCAGGAATCCAGAAACTTCCGCCATGATTTTGGTAAATATTCTGGGGGCCGATGAGAGGCCGAATGGTAGTACCTGGAACTGAAGATGTACAATTCTGTTCTGAAGGTACAAGGCGAATCTCAGAAACTTTTGATGTTGTTCGAGAATGGGGACGTGGTAATAAGCGTCCATAAGATCCACAGTCAGCATGTAGCAATTCTGAAATAAAAGGTTTATGGTCGACCTGATTGTCTCCATCTTGAATCTTTTGTATGTCTCATAGGTATTCAGACGCTTTAAATTGATAATGACTCTGTAAGAGCGGTTTGGCTTTCTTACAAGGGATAGGGGAGAGTAGAAGCCCCTTCCTTCTTGGCCTGGGGGGACCGGAATAACTGCTTCCTTTTCCAGAAGCATCTGAATCTGTGCTTCCATCAGGCTTTGTTTTTCTGGGGTTAGCAACTGATTTATCATGTATCGATCTGGCGGAAGGGAGGAGAATTCTAGACTGTGACCCTGGCTGACTAGGTTGAGAACTCAAGGAGAGTCCGATATCCTTTCCCGGGAGGATAGATAATTTTTTATTCTGCCTCCTACCGCCTCCCTGGCGTCATTGCTGAGACTGCTTTGATGTTTTATCGGGGTTAAATAAGAAACCCCTACCTCTGCCCCTGGAGGAACGCCAGGATTCTGCACCTTCCTTCCTCTTAGGGTCAGGCCTACCTCTCTTCTGACCTCGAAAGGAGCGGCGTTGGAAGAATTGTCTGGAGTCAGAAGGAAACCCCCTCTTTCTGTCGGATGCCTTCTCCAGAATGTCGTCCAAGACAGACCCAAAAAGGCGGTCGCCCTCGCAAGGAATACTACAAAGGCGACTCTTAGAAGTGTTATCGCCTGACCAAGACCTCAGCCAGACCGTGCGACGAGCAACATTTGGAAAGGGCCACAGATCTGGCTGAGAGCCTGACCAGGTCTGCAGAGGCATCCGACAAAAAGCTACAGGCCTGCCCAAGTATCGGAAGGGAAGAAATGATATCTTCCCTCGGAGTACCTGAAACTAGATGCTCCTCTAGCTTGGCCAGCCAGAGAGATAGGGACCTGGCGGTGCAGGTAGCAGCAATACTCGGACGGAGCATTGAGGTGCATGATTCCCAGGAACGTTTGAGAATAGATTCACATTTTCTATCCATACTGTCACGCAATAATCCTATGTCTTCAAAGGGCAACGCGGATTTCTTGGAGATCCTTGCTATGGGTGCATCTACCCGGGGAGTCTTGTCCCAGAGGGCTGAGTCGGTCTCACTAAAGGGATATTTCCTCCTAAATACTTTGGAAACCCCCGAGCGCCTCTCTGGATCTCTCCATTCGTCTGAAATTAATTTCTTCAGATTATTATGGACCGGGAATACTCTTTTCTTTCTATCTCCGAGTCCTTTAAACATCTGGTCTTGAATAGTTTGATGTTCTTTAGAATCTTCAATATTCATGGTGGACCTGATTGTCTTAAGAAGGGATTCAGTATCCTCCAGAGAACATAAGGGCCGACCCGACTCGTCTTCCGAGGAGGCAGACTCGGAGTCAGAGGAGTCTCTCTCTCCTTCGTCTAAATCAAACTCCACATCCGGCAGAGGATCAGGATGGGTTCTGGAGGATGAAGGTCTGGAAGGCAGCTCTGCTAACTTAGAATCTATGGCAGAGCTTACTTCATCTTTAATGATGGCTCTCAGATTGTCCACCAGAGACGGAGTTTCTTCCGCCATAACTCTGTCTAAACACTTCTGACATAAGGCTTTTTTATGATGGCTGGGCATCTGTTTCTTGCATATAGCGCACTTTTTCCTCTGAGAGGGCTCTCCCTTTGCTACTTCCCGGGCCTGAAAAAAGAAAAAGAGGCCATAGGCATCCAGGCTCGGAGGCCAATCTTCTTAGGGAAAGGAGAAACCCCCACCAATCAACCTCCAGAGTGCCTAAAATAGAAATAAATCACCCAGTATAGGTGGACAATCCTCCAAGGAGGAGGCTTACCGGGCTGCTGGCCTTGGGAACGTCAGTGGTCTTCTCCTGGAGAGACATGCTGCAGGATCTGCCCGATTGTCAAACGCCATACTGACCGTGCTGCCGGCGTCTTAAGAAAACTTCCGGGTCACGTGGTTGGCCGCGTCATCACGCGAGCCGCGCGATGACGTCACGGCGGCCTACGCGACCCAAATCTCGCGAGACCTGGCCAGGGCCGCGCGCGCCGGAACACTCCCACAATTCCTTCACCGGAGGATATTTGTCACGCCCGGGGCTGCCTGCGATGCGCAGGGCTTACACCAAGGCACAGGTAGGCTCCTTATCTCGGCCCAGAATCCTGTGCCCTGCACCGCCCTCCTGTGTACACGTACAGGGAATAGCAAGGCCGTGCGTCCTGATCTCCACTGGCAGGAGGGAACTCCTGCCTCTTCCACACATCCCAAGGGACAGGAAAGAACTGGAGAAGGTAGGAGGAGGAGGCTCTTTTAATTGATTCTCCACGTTGTTTCCTGTCCCTGAGAGGCGGGGTTCCCTCCTGTTAGTGCCGTTGGGGAGGCGTATGGAAAATTGTGTGTAATATCTCTAATACAAAGGCCTATATAATATTAAAGAGGACCTTTCACCACTCCTGACATGCCTGTTTTAATAGCTTCATACATTCCCCATGTAATAACAATTCTGGAACATCTGTTCTTATGGCTCTATGTTGTGCCATTCCTTTATTATTTCCCACTAGAAGTTATGAATGAATTGCTATTTGTCTTCAGTAAGGGAACAGAGGGGAGGTAACCAGCTGGGGGTGTGTCCCTGCAGTCTGAACATGGCAGCACTGATTGGCTAGAGTCAGACTGTGCAGGGACACACCCCCAACTTGTTACCTCCCCTCTGTTTCCTTACTGAAGGCAAATAGCAATTCATTCATAACTTCTAGTGCAAATAATAAAGGAATGGCACAACAGAGCCATAAGCAGAGCTGTTCCAGAATTGTTATTACACGGGGAATGCATGAGGCTATTAAAACAGACATGTCAGGAGTGGTGAAAGGTCCTCTTTAAGGGGTTGCTATTTCTGCAGGGAAACCATTACTAGTCTTCTCTGTAATGTCTTCCATGCAGAAATAGCAAATTTTGACCATTTTAAATTTCTCTCTCAGACGACTGAATCCCTACCTTTCTTTAAGCGCCAAATCTGTCATGCAGGGATCGGAGCGGTAGATTGTGCAAAACTCAGAGCAATAAGAATTGAACAGGGATGTCTGGTCGTTGTGTCACGGAGCAGTGGGCAGCTTGGCGACAGTGGGTGGCATAGTGGCAGTGGCTGGGGTGTGGGACGAACGCACAGGAGGCAGTTCTAAGATAGTCTTATACACGATTTATCTCGGACAGTATAGTGTGCCCTATAGTCCTCTCTGGGCAGTGCGCTCCATACAAAACATACGGGAAAATAGACTGCTGGTCCAGGGTACTTGCATAGAAAAACTAATAAACAAGAGGCTAAACATAACCCAGTTTCTGCCCCTTACTATTAAAACATAACTTTCATTTGATTTCTCTAATACCTAAACACCTAAAAGATGTTTTAACAATTTAATTAAAAAAAAAAAAAAAAAAAAAAAAAATGCTGTTTCTCTAGATTGCCTTATGTTTACAGTAGCGTTAATAGAGTCTCAAAGGTTTATAAAAGTAGCGTACCTGCTTTAAATAGACCCTTGAGACTCTATTAACACTACTATCAACATAAGGTAATCTAGAGAAACAGCAGGTTTTTAAAAATATTTTTTCCCCCTTTAGGTGTTTAGATATAAGAGCAATCAAATGAATGTTATGTTTTAATAGTAATGGGCAGAAACAGGGTTTTGTACAGCCTCTTGGCTATTAGCTTTCCATTGATAAACCTCCACATTGAGCTCCCATCAGTAGATACCTGTAGAAGCCTGCAGGGCATGCTGGGACTTCTGGTGTCATATCACCAGAGCACAAGACTGACACTTCTCTCATGGTCTATGCACAGCAGAGGCTCCATTCCCGCCATGCTGTCCGTTACTTCATCCACAAATGGTAATGGCGCGGGGGCGGGGTGCGCTCCCCATTTTTATAATAACTGAAAAGCAAGCTGCTGCGTTCAGCACGGGAGAAGGGGGGGTGTGACAGGAGCGGCCAACGGCAGAGCAGTGCGCTGAAATCAGCTAATCAGCAGCCTCCTCCCTAATAACAAAGCTCTGTACTGTACGGAGCTCTGTTATTGGATTGCTGTGCTGGTTCAGTGCGCTCGTGAACAGCAGTAAAATGATCGTGCGTATTCATACACATCAGACATTTTTTAGGAAGCAAAACTGCCTGTACAGGCGTCTATGAAGCTTGTACACGAGTTATTGCGACCTCTGGTTGAGCCACTCGAGTTCTAGGCTACATAGGTAAAGCCCATAAGTGCATCCTTTATCCTAAATGCTGTTGTGTGGGCTAGGGTTTAGGGTTAAAGCTTTAACGAGAATCTCTTTTTAACCACTCCATGGTAGCCTGCTATACACAGAATAGGCTACCTTACTGACTCCAGAGGGAGTACCAGTGGCATGCTGGGAGAGGGGTCTGCCTCAGACTGTGGAGGGAGCGACAGTTCACTGCCTTGCTTTCAGACTCGTAGGCCTGAAGCCTATGGGGCAGGAGATCACAACGACATCACCAAGACTTAGTGACACAGTGATGTGTTCACAACATCCTTCACTGAGACCACAGAACTCTGGACAGAGGCGGCAACAGAGAGAGGAACAGGTGATTATTTAGATTTCTTTTTATACATGCTAATGCTAGAAGTACTCGGGGGTGAGGGACAGCCATTATATATTGTAATACAGGGGGGCATTATATATTCTAAAAGCATGGTGGGCTTATTACATTTTCTAATAACACAGAGGGAGCCACAATACATTCTAATAACACAGAGGGAGCCACAATATACACTAATAATAAAGAGGGAGCCATAATACATACTAATAATAAAGAGGGAGCCATAATACATACTAATAATAAAGAGGGAGCCATAATACATACTAATAATAAAGAGGGAGCCATAATACATACTAATAATAAAGAGGGAGCCATAATACATACTAATAATAAAGAGGGAGCCATAATACATAATAATAAAGAGGGAGCCATAATACATAATAATAATAAAGAGGGAGCCATAATATATTCTAATACAGAGGGGGCTATAATATATTCTAACAATACAAGGGGGAGAGCTGCAATAATATATTCTAACACAGGGGCATTATATATTCTAATAATACAGAGGGGGGCATATGTATATACTACCAATACAGAGGGGGCATTACACATATGGGCACTACAGCGAGTCATAACTATGGGTGCACTGCAGGGGAGTTTTATAAATGCTTGGGGTAATACAGGAGGCATTATAATTACTGGAGACACTATAGCAAGTTTTATTACTACTGGGGGCATTATCAATATTAGGAGGTGGTATTGGCAGTACTGTAGTAGGCACTACTAATATTGAGGGCAGTCTGGGATGCTAATGTTGGGGCCCCAGGATGGGAAGGAATCTAAGATGTTTGAGTGATAAATGCTGCAGAGAGAAGATGCAAATGAGAGAAGCTATCAAAACGTACTGATCTCTGAATGGACAAGATGAGCAAAGAGAAAGTCTACCTCAGAGAAGACATCTCTGGATTTAAGAGGCATGTGTAGTCTCCTGTATGTTTCATAGCGATGTATGTAATGTCCTACCAAATATCTCTTTAACAATAGGGCTGGGGAAGGGGTTGGATTGAGAATTTGGCACAGGGTCTTTCCATTTTATAGAAGCTATGCCCCATTCTCTTTATTGGGGGGGGGGGGGGGGGGGGACTATGGATGGGTGTCACAGAAACCACAAGTCCCAGACGCCAAATACCTTAGGCACGCCACTGGGGATGACCTCCTTTTAACCACTCCATTCTAGTCTCAAACCTCTTCTCGGGCAACCCCCAGACTTTTGGAGGCTCAGGCTGCAGTGCTTATGATTGAACACCAACCAAAAATCAACCTCCACATCACAAAATAACCTGAACCATATATCCAAAGGCAGGGCTGTGGAGTCAGTACACCAAAGGTCCGACTCCTCTATTTTATCAGAATCCGACTCCATCTCCTATTAATTAATGGCCAATAATTAGTAATACATTTCCTGTAGTAAAATGGTAATATCGGGCTAAACTTCCTAATTAAGATAATTAAACAATAACAATTTATTTATTGATGGAGTCAGATTTGGTTAATGCACAAGACTAAGTTCCGGAGTCCGGCACTTGAGGGAATGAGAACTATCAGACTCTAAGGGCCGGAAGAGGGGTCGCGGCGAGCTCGACCTCAAGTGCACAATTTACATAGTGCAGACAGTTGAATAAAAGTCTTCTGAGACTTTTGGCACATCAAACAGCAAAGACATAAGCAACTCTGGAATCATGCTACAGAAAAGTCAATAAGGTACTGCTTACGGTTTTCTAGGTGACAGGGTGCCTTTAACCAAGCGCATAAGGTTCAATATACTCCAAAACTCTCAGGAAATGTACAACGGTATAAAAAAAATAAATAGAGATAGAGATGGTTAATGGACAGCAATATCACCCACTACCTTTGTTGGTTTTAATATTGATTGTGATGGGCAGTTTATATATCTGTTACTGTTATTGTGATACATACTGTCTTTATTCCTTACATTAGTTGTCATTTGGAGGTTTTATGTAATGATGATTCCACACACCTGAAGCCAGCATGTCACCAGGAAGCTCAGCATACAGCTGATGGCAGGTTGCTTTGAAGTAACATTGTACAACTTGCCCACTGACACTTGTCTCGAGAACATCATTCCAGGGTGAAAGGAAGGGAGAAGCTGGTCCTGCCACCAACTGCTAGCCTCCCACCCGTGCCCTGACCTATAGAACGTGAGGGCACCGAGAAACCTGCTCAGGGCCTGGAGCAGCTCCCTGTTTGAGGCCTATGCTGGCATTTGCCTCTGCAGCTTCCCTCGGGAGGGGCACTTACCTCGGTGGGTTGGCTAATTTCGAACAGGTCCAGCCGGTTGGCGTTCCAGTGGTTAATTATGTCGGCCAGTTTGCGGCGCTCCTCTTCCCGGCTCCCCGACATGACTTCCCTTCACTGAACAATAGTCACCCAGTTGGAAAGGTGGATTGAAAAGAAAGCAAAACGTGTAATTTCCCGGAGGTTGTATTGATCCGTCCGTAGTCCTTGGGAAGCGTAGGCGCAGAATCCAACCCAACGTGCACCCCGTAGTGGTGTCAGCACCCAAACGTAATCGTCACAGCCAGACCCCGGCCACAAGCGGAAGAGAACTGTCTGCTTCTAGTACCGGTCAACCATGATCACGTCCATAAACAATACAAAAGGAGATTCCAGGCGAGTTCCTTCAGGCAGCTGAGCTTCCTTATCTCCCTGTGTCCCCTCCTCCCGTGCACGTCACTCCCTGCGCGCTCCCGTGTCGCCCTTTATTCCTGCGACGCGCCCACTCCCGTGCTCCTCCTGTGTGCAGAGGAGCGTCTGAATTCCAGAGGCCGGGCCTGTACTTCCCAGGTCAACAGATGAAAAAAGGCAAACTGGCTTGTGTTTCTGTTTAAACCCTTATTCACACGTCCCTGATTGCGAGCCAAAACCAGGATCGGACATAAGGGAAAAATCAGTTCCTGTTCTGTGTCTAGAGCTGCACCTGATTTTGACTCACAATCACTAATGGACAGTATCTGTAAATAAGGCCTCATGCACACTGGGTTGTTTCTTTTTGAACAGGGCAGCGTAACGGAGATACGGATGTGGACAGCACTCCATCATGTGCATGAGACCTAAGGCTTATAGTTCACATCACTGTTTATTAGAGATGAGCAAACTTGTGTTTCAAGTTCTGCTTACAAGATTCAGGTTATCTAAGAATTCTTTTATAGATTCCGCCACCACGGAACACATGTTCGCTCAACACTACTGTTTAGCTTTCCATTCTACTGTTTCGTCTGAAGTACAGAAAAAAACAACATGTAGCCTTTATTTTGAACGTCAGTTATGATCAGTTTGTGTCAATTCCAACAGAGTCCAGTTATTTTTGAACGGAGAAAAACTGCATGTAGGACCTGTTCTCCCGTCAGAAAAAACTGATCTCTGATGGAAATTATACAAACTGATCATAACTGATGCTTAAAATTAGGCTAAATTCACACAACCATATGTTGTCCCCAAAACACTGATCTGCAAAAAACATGGATGACGTCTTTTTGACATCCGTAGTGCATCCGTTTTTTTATGAATCCATTGTGTAATAGCGGCTGCTGTGCGCCGCTGTTCTGCTCACCGCAGCAGTCAGTGGCGGATTGGCCATAGACTCTACAGGGAAATTTCCCGGTGGGCCGTGCCTAGAAGGGCCACACAAGTCCTCCTCAGGGCCACAAGCTGGGTACATAATGATTTGATTTTCTCTTACACACTTAGCCAGCAGCCTCCTGAATTCAACATTATCTATGTCCTATGCAACAGGTCACAGTATTTTGTGTTGCACTGTGGTATTTGGTTCAGCTAGGGCAGTACTTGCTTTATACTATGGTATTGCTGGCCCTAATTATGTTGCCCTGCCTTCTGTCAGTTTGGACCTACCTACAACATGGGGCCATTTTACATTTTTTTTCCAGGGCCATTTTTAGTTCCCAATCCGCTCCTGGCAGCAGTCCTAGGTGCCATGTTCAGCGGTGATCTGCTGCGAGTTTTTCCCCATTCACCACTGCAGTCCTGGGCTCGGTCTTTGCAGGTATTGTTTGTTCTGGGATCCACACCACAGTTTCCTTTCAGCCCTGGCCAAAGCCTGTTTGCTGCTCCTTCCCTGCAGCACTTCCTTAAAGGGGTTGTCCGGGTTCAGAGAAAGAACCCGGTTTCACATACCTGCAATTTCACCCTATACGGGCCAGCCCGACCTGTGCCTGAAGAGGGCATCGGAGCATCCTATGCTCCGATGCCCTCGCTTTGCCCTGCGCTAATTAGCGCAGGGCAAAGGAATTTCGCCGGGTTCGGTGACGTACCGTCCCTGCCGGGGCAGAGGCTTCCGCCCGGCAAGTGAGTCGGTGACGTCATCGGCGCTGATGGACAGGCTTCAGCGCTGCCCTAGCCAGTAAAAACGGCTAGGGCAGCGCTAAAGCCGGCCCATTAAGGCCGGTGACGTCACCGAACTCACTGCCGGGCGGAAGTACCCCGCCGGCAGCGAGTATTTTCAAAACAAGAGACCTGTGTGCAGCATTGTCTGCGCGATCTAGCGCAGGGCAAGGGGGGGGCATCGGAGCATGAGATGCTCCGATGTCCTCTTCAGAGCAGGCTGAAATATGGATTTTTTTTGCCTAAATTGCAGGTATGTCCGGGTTCTTCTCTGAACCCGGACAACCCCTTTAAGGGCCGGCGCAAGTCGTTTCCTGTGTGTTATGGGTTAGATCATGTGACCTCGCTGACCAATCCTAGCCCTCCTGCATGTATATAAGTGGCTCAGCACCCTTCCCAGGTGCCTGAGTGTCAAGGTCCCTGTTTGATCCCTGCTTGCTTGCCTTGACTCTCCTGTTGCCGACCCGGACTGCCCTGCCCTGCCCTATTGCTTGTTTGACTTCGCCTCTGCCTCATCCTTCGGGACTGCACTGTTGCTCCTGGTTATGACTCGGCCTGCTGACTCCATTTGTACTTCTGGTACATTGTTCAGGTACCTCCTGGTCTGCCTGGACCAGCTGCCTTGTGTGCCAATCCTCCTCAAGAGGTAGCGACCTGATGTTCCTCTCGGGAAAGCTTATCCCCACCACCAGGGGTACTGTGAAGAATGAGGGTTCACTTAGACAATGCCCTTAAAGGAGGTAGGACGTGTGGCATGGTCTGTTCACATCTGCTGGTTCATGACACATTGTAACAATACCTGTCCTTGTCTGTAAAATGGACAAGAATAGGACATGTTCTATATTTTTTTTGTGGGGCTATGGAACAGACATATGGATGCGGACAGCACACGGTGTTATGTCCGCATTTTTTGCAGACCCATTGAAATGAATGGGTCCTCATCCAATTCCCCCCCCCCCCCCAAAAAAAAAAAACGATCAGACACAGAAACAAAATATGTTCGTGTGACTGTAGCCTAAACTATCCGGGTTTTGTTTTATTTGTTTTGTGTTTTTTGTCTATTTTTCTGTTCTGCTGGATGAGTAGAATGGTAATCTAAACAGTGATGTCAAGCCGGCCTAAACCATACCTCTCTCCCCGATCATGTGATAGGTCAAAAACAGTTGGGAAAACTACAGCTCCCAACATTGTGAAGACCATTTTGTTTCTGGATCCAGTTTTATACTAAGTAACTTCATAATCTATCTTTTTAGGGGGTAATTTTTTGCTAAAGAGTATTGTTGCCATCCGAAAAGCTAAACGTCTCCATAATATATTCACATTAGGAAACGTTTACACCTGTGGTGTGAATTCTGGCAGATAACAGCCTGCCAAAATTCTCTGGAACAGGACTTCCAGATGCAACCGGAATGCCGTCTCCGGCCCCATTTACTATAATGGGGTCCGGCAGATATTCGGCCACATTCCGGAAAAAATGCTGAGAATCGGCAGGAGAAACTTTTGCACACTGCGGTTTGTGTCCGGCTGATTCTCGGTATTGTCTGCAGGATCAGGCACCCGGATTGTAGTGCCACTGGTGTGAAAGTAGCCTTACCCTATTCTCTTTCATTGCTTCGTGACCACACTCCGCCAGTCCTTGATGTTGGTGGCAAGGATTGCCTAGTTTTTCATAGGGTGTTCTTGGGGTTTGGCGTTACAGAGTAAGGGCTCATGCACACAACCATCTGTATCGCAGTCCCCAAAATATGGATATCTGGTGTGTTCAATCACTAAAAATGCATTTTTGTCACTCCTATTCCTAAAAATGATTATGTGGGTTTGTTTGTTTGTTTGTTTTTTTAGCAGGCCAGTAGAAATGAATGGATCTATGTGCTCTTCGCAAAAATGTGGAAAGCATTCTGAAGCGAAATACAGTTATATGCATGGGGCTAAAAATGTAAATTAAGTAAAATGTATTTGATTTTATACTGTTTTATGCCGCCACACTGTATAATGCCCTTGTGTGGCCCTACACATTATAATGCCAACTTATGTGCCCCACAAAGTATGATAGCCCATGTACAGTATAATACACAGTGTAATGCACCTTTATGTGCACCAAGAGTGTGATGCCCTCTTATATGCCCCTTTCACAGTATGAAGCTCCATTATGTGCCCCTAAAAAGTATGATGCCTTATTTTGGGCTCCCACAGATTGATACCCCTACATGCTATAGTGACCCATTATATGACCCCATAAAGTATTATGCCTCCTTGTGATCCCGCAAAGTGAATACTCACCTAGCCCATGGTCCCACAATTCTCAATACAATGGTGAAGCACAAGCCGTCAACTCCCTGATTCACCATTCACCCTGCCACTGCTGGTTTGGTGCACTCAGGTGCGATACAATGACAGCATCATGCCTGTGTATCCTAGCAATTGGGTAGACCTGGTCCTTTTCTGGTCTGTCCAGCTGTTAAATGGAGCATGCACAATGACAATACCTACCTGCGCTAAACCAGCAGTATCTGGGTGAATAGTGAAGCAGCAGCTGACGGCTCCCTGCTCCACCATTGCAGTCAATTGAATGCAGCTGAAGTAGGTGTTGCTGAATAAGGCTAGGGCTACACAGAGACAGTTGTCGCAGCCAGGATCCCATAGAAATGAATGGGATCGCCGCGGCAGTCACAAGAAATCTAACACTGTTAGATTTGTTGCGACTGCCGCGGCGATCCCATTAATTTCTATGGAATCCCCGCTACTCAGGGATCCTGGCTGCAACGGGTGTCGCACGACAACTGTCGCCGTGTAGCCCTAGTCTAATACTGACAGCATTGCCAGTGAAAAATGTTTACTAGCACTGTGTGAACTTCATTTTGTGTCCTATTCATTGAATTTTTCATTTCATCCACCATGACAGCCATGAGGAGATTGACCCTTGACCTATGTAGGGACAGAAACACAGAGAGAGTTTAAATTGCCTCACCCACCCTCTCCCCTCAGTGTTTTCCTGTCCCTGGTCAAGACAGAGAGAGGCTTCCCTATGGTGAGGTGACGTGTTTGTTATTTTTCTATTGCCTGGTCAAGGATATCAGGGGCTGGACTCTCCTTATCCATATTTATTTTAAAAAAATCTAAAACCAGGCAATGTCTCCTGCCCGCCTGTGGCATGGGCCAATGCAGGGCAGGGAGACACTAGCAGGTACTCGCTCCTGTACATCGAGAGCCTATATACCTCTTTTAGAGCTGCCGAATCTCCTACCTGGTATCTGGAGGAGACGGAAAGCAAAGCTTATGTTAGCAGCGTGCACTCTGCACAGCAGAGGAGGAGTTGGCGCCTTCGTACACCTGGAAATGTGCTCAGGTGCAGGGAGACATTGCTGTTTCTTTATTTCATATTCCTGTAGTGAACAGAGTTGCGCCGCATCACCACGTGGTGGACGGGCTGAGTCTTTTGGCACACAGCTGAAAACAGAAAAGCGCATCGGGTGTAATGTCAGACGCCAGGGATTTAAATTGGACCGCCTGTGAGTGCAGGATGATGCTGCCACAAATATGGAGATGTCTGAATCCACATGTATGTTACCCTCTGTGAGTTCCCCTGTGGGGAGAAACATTTTTATCTGTATTCTCTATGGGTTGATACATGGTTGCCATTTCTATTAGGGAGTTAACGAAACTAGAACTAAGTCTCAAAAATGTTCCACCTGTAGCAAAAGACTCCTAGATAATTATAAGAAGAAACTATGCAAATCTTGCATCAGTGATTTAAGCCTTTCTACCCCGGGCCTGTTTTCACCTTCCTGCCCAGGCCATTTTTCGCTAATGTGACGTGTCACTTTATGTGGTAATAACTTTGGAACACTTTTACTTATCCAAGCCATTCTGAGACTGTTTTCTTGTGACACATTGTACTTCATGTTAGTAGTAAATTAGAATCTATATTTCACCTTTATTTATAAAAAAAAATCCAAATTTTACCAAAGATTTTGAAAAATTCACAATTTTTTTCTCTGCTTTTAAAACAGAAAGTGATATCTCTTAAAATATTTATTACTTAACATTTCCCATATGCCTTTATGATGGCATCATTTTGTAAATGTCATTTTATTTTTTTAGGATGTTAGCAGCTTTGAAATTTAGATTTTCCTGAAAGATTCAAAAACACATTTTTTAAAGGGAACCTGTCACCTCCTTTTTACAAAATGAGCTGTTAACAGTACCTTAGAGTAGACCCCAGTGTGATCCTATTGCTGTAGGTGAAACTCAGAACTGCCGGATGAAAAGGCTGGAAACAGAACTTTTAATCTTGCTGCGCTGTCTTTCCGGTGTGGGCTTGAAGTCAAGGGGGCAGCGGCCTCCTTGCTTCAAGTCAAGAAAGCCACTCCCCACTTGCTCTTGACTGACAGTTAGCCGGGGTGCCGGGGATCGCAGAAATCTCGCGCATGCGCGTTGCGCGAGTGAGTACTGCGCGATCCCGGCACCCGGCTCTTCATGTTGCCGGCGCTTCAGTACTCAGTGCGCATGCGCCGCCTTACTATGCGAGCTCCCAAGCGCGCTCGCATAGTAAGGCGGCGCATGCGCACTGAGTACTGAAGCGTGGATATTGGCTTGTTAAAGGATCCAATGGACAAGAAATGTGAGTCATTTCTGAAAAAAGCATGGGAGTCTGCTGCGGCCACCTTCAGGCCCGGCATTGCAGCCACTTGCACGGCAAGGACCCTTAACCTCTGGCTGTCCCAACTCCAAGAGCATCTTGAATCAGGCACGTCTAGAGAAGATATTCTAGCTTCCTTACCAGTATTAAAGCAAGCTTCTGGATTTTTAGCTGACGCCTCAGCAGATATTGTAAAATTGTCAGCCAGATCCGCTGCTCTAGTCAATGCTTCGCGGAGAGCCGTATGGCTGAAAACCTGGGCGGGTGACACGGCCTCTAAGAACAGACTATGTTCAGTTCCGTGTGAGGGTGACAGAGTCTTTGGCTCAGCGTTAGATGACATTTTAGAAAAAGCGGCGGATAAAAAACAAGGGTTCCCTACCGATTCTAATAGGTATTATCATCAGAGGAAAAATTTTCGTGGGCAAGGACGTAGTAAGTATGATCAGGAAAAAAAGAAATCCCAATTGGCAGTCGGCGAAAGGTAAAAATAAGGGATTTATCTTCAACCCCGCTAAAAACCCAAAACAGTCAAAATGACGCCAGGCTTCCAGTTGGGGGAAGGCTAAAAATTTTTTTTCTGAACTGGGTAGAGATTCAAGCGTCTCCCTGGTAGGGTTGCAGCGGTAACCGGTTCCACGGTATACCACGGTAATGAAATGCACGGTTATCAAACCGTGGGCATTTGCTTATTACCGGTAAATGGCGACAAGACTTTTTAGTTTTGTCGCCATTTGCGCCTGGACCCGACCGCATTACTGATACTAGGCTGCACTACTGCGCAGCCTAGTATCAGAGGACATGGAGAAGATAAAATAAAAAAAATCACTTACCCGTCTGGCACTCCTCCTCTTTTCCGGTTCGCGCTGTACTGTCCTGACCACGTACAGCGTCAGGACGTAGTGCGCGCACTCTGACCTGACGCTGCACGCTGTCAGGTGACAGTGCAGCTACGGGAGACTAAGGAGCGCCGGACACTGGAGAGGAGCCGCAGCGCAGGACAAGTAAGTGATTTTTTTATTTTATTTTATTCAGATGGTGGGCTGAAGGGGGCACAGTGGGCTGATGGCACAGTGGGCCGATTTTGAGGTCTGAAGGGGGCACTGGGGCTGATCTGAGGTCTGAAGGGGGCACTGTGGGCCGATCTGAGGTCTGAAGGGGGCACAGTGGGCCGATCTGAGGTCTGAAGGGGGCACAGTGGGCCGATCTGAGGTCTGAAGGGGGCACAGTGGGCCGATCTGAGGTCTGAAGGGGGCACAGTGGGCCGATCTGAGGTCTGAAGGGGGCACAGTGGGCCGATCTGAGGTCTGAAGGGGGCACAGTGGGCCGATCTGAGGTCTGAAGGGGGCACAGTGGGCCGATCTGAGGTCTGAAGGGGGCACAGTGGGCCGATCTGAGGTCTGAAGGGGCACAGGGGCCGATCAGTGAAGGGGCACTGGGCCGATCTGAGGTCTGAAGGGGGCACTGTGGGCCGATCTGAGGTCTGAAGGGGGCACTGTGGGCCGATCTGAGGTCTGAAGGGGGCACTGTGGGCCGATCTGAGGTCTGAAGGGGGCACTGTGGGCCGATCTGAGGTCTGAAGGGGGCACTGTGGGCCGATCTGAGGTCTGAAGGGGGCACTGTGGGCCGATCTGAGGTCTGAAGGGGGCACTGTGGGCCGATCTGAGGTCTGAAGGGGGCACTGTGGGCCGATCTGAGGTCCGAGGATTAGTGTATCTTTTAATAATCTATGTAACAAACTGTGATACCATGATAACCGTAATACCGCGGTATTTACTGAGACGGTTATCATACCGTGAAAATTTCATACCGTTGCAACCCTACTCCCTGGGTAACGTCAATAATTCAAAGAGGTTATCGGCTAGATTTCCTGAGTCCTCCCCCTCAAAGATATCTAGTCAACAAAAGACTAGTGAAGGTAAATCAAACAATTATGGAATCACAAATTGCAGAATTACTGGAGAAAGCGGCAATTATTCCAGTCCCAGTGGACCAGGAACAGTTGGGGTTTTACTCCCCAATTTTTCTGATAAAAAAACCAAACGGTTCTTTCAGGTTAATAATCAACCTGAAGGACCTCAACAAGTATATTTGCTACGAAAAGTTCAAGATGGAGTCGATAAGAACCACAACAAATCTTCTCCAAAAAGAATGCTTCATGATTACCCTGGATCTCATGGATGCATACTATCACGTCCCAATTCACCCTCATCATCAAAATTTTTTGAGACTGGCAGTCTGGATAGGGGAAGAAATAAGACATTATCAGTTCCAGGTCCTCCCGTTTGGACTTTGTTCGGCGCCCAGGGTTTTCACGAAGATAATGGCGGAAGTTTCCTTCACCGAGCCAAGATATTGATAGTCCCCTATCTGGACGACCTATTGATAGTAGCCCCGTCTGTGACAAAATTGAAAGCAGATATCTGCATTACAGTAAAGAAACTGACAGAGTTGGGTTGGGTTATAAATTATCAGAAATCCAACCTAGTCCCAAGTCAGGAAAGAATATTCTTGGGGATCCTTCTGAACTCAAAACTAATGACGTCATTTCTTCCTCTTCAGAAACAGAAGGATCTAATACTAAAAATATCCCCGTTCTGTCAACAAAGACAAATCTCGGTCAGAGACATCCTGACCATCTTGGGTCTCCTAACTTTGGCTATTCCAGCGGTAAAGTGGGCTCAAGCGCACTCAAGGAGTCTTCAGTCGTTCCTCCTGAACAAATGGAACAGAAGTCAGTCTTCCCTGGACCTCCTTTTGACTGTTCCAAGGTCAGTAAAGATGTCTTTAAAGTGGTGGATGTCCCCAAAAAACCTGGCCAGAGGAGTAGAATGGCGACAAAGATCAGCTTCTCCTGACTACAGACGCAAGCGGTCTGGGTTGGGGAGCACACCTGGGTCTCCAATCTGTGCAAGGGTTATGGAACAAGACTCTAACCCAAGCATCTTCAAACAGAAGGGAACTGTCAGCGGTATGGCAAGCCCTAAAAGCCTTCACCCCGGTATTGAAAAACAACCATGTCAAAGTTTTATCGGACAATATGACAACGGTAGCTTACCTGAACAAGCAGGGCGGAACGAGGAGCCGTGCTCTCTCCTTAGCCTCAGCAAGAATCTTCAGGTGGGCAGAACAAAATGTAATCTCCTTGTCGGCAGTTCACATAAGAGGAGTCGAGAACAAAGTAGCGGACTTCCTAAGCAGGAAGATTCTAAAAGGGGGCGAGTGGAGTTTAAATCCGGACGTGTTCCATGCCATCTGCCAGAGGTGGGGGACGCCGGAGATAGACTTATTTGCTTCAAGGGAGAACAGGAAGACGGAAAAATTTTACTCCCTGTCCCGAGAAGACCATCCGAACCAGTTAGATGCTCTGTCAGCAATATGGCCCCGGACGCTTCTATATGCATTTCCACCCTTCGCACTAATTCCCAGGGTGCTCTCGAAAATTCAAGAGGAAGTAGCAGACATAATCCTTATCACTCCATTTTGGCCCAGACGAGCTTGGTTCCCGACTCTGAAGACTCTGGCGCAAGGAAACTATTGGCATCTGCCCCGTATTCCGGACTTATTGAGTCAGGGACCAGTATTTCATCCGGATGTGCCACAACTGAACCTGACGGCTTGGAAGTTGAGCGGCAGATTCTGAGAGACAAAGGGTTGTCGGAGGCAGTGATTTGGACTTTGATGCATAGCAGAAAACAGGTAACCTCTAAGATTTACCTTCGTACTTGGAAAGCTTTTCTGTTAGCGGTAGCCCATGTCTGGGACCCTTCCATGCCTCTGAATATTGCGGTCATCCTAGACTTCCTTCAAGTGGGTCTTGATAAGGGTCTAAGAGTAAGTACGCTCAAAGTACAGACGGCAGCCTTGAGTGCCTTCCTGGGTGTAAGACTTGCAGAGACAGACTTGATTAAAAGGTTTTTTAAAGGGGCTAGTAGACTCCACCCTACGGTAAAATCTAGGGTGCCTCCCTGGGACTTAAACCTGGTGCTGAATGGGTTAACTATGCCCCCCCTTTGAACCCATTGATTCTATTTCCATTAAATGTCTCTCATTAAAGACAGTATTTTTGGTGGCCATTACTACGGCCAAAAGAGTGGGGGAGATACAAGCTTTTTCAATTTCTCAGGCATATCTTACGATTCTTGAAGATAGGATAATTTTGAAGCACTTGCCAAAATTCCTTCCTAAAGTCTTTTCTAAATATCATACTCAAAAAGAAATATCCCTTCCATCTTTTTGTCCCCAGGCTTTGTCAGAGGAGGAAAAGAGATTTGCAAGACTGGATGTAAGAAGATGTATGCTTCAATATCTCCAAATAACAAAGGATCAATTACTGGTCCAATACCAGGGACAAAATGTAAAAGGTAAAGCAGCAAGCAAGGCTACTATTGCTTGCTGGATTACACAATGTATAACCTGGTGTTATGAAAAACAGGGACTGTCCCCCTCTCTCAAGATCACCACCAGAGCGATGTCCACGTCTTGGGCGGAACGAGCCCAAGCTTCCTTAGAAGACATTTGCCAAGCTGCCACCTGGTCCACGCCGTCTACATTCTTTAACCACTATAGACTGGATGTGGGGGCCAATAAGGACCTGTCCTTTGGCAGAAAGGTTTTATCGGCAGTGGTCCCTCCCTAATGTTCTTCTCTGTCAATCCTCCATGTTATGCCGTTGTGGAGGCGGAGGGAAAAAATACAAATTACTCTTACCGGTAATTCTCTTTTCCCGCTAGCCTCCACAACGGCATGGTTTTTTTCCCACCCAATATATTGCCTAGTTTTTTGTTCAATTCGGTGGAATTGTTAATAATTTCTGTTTCTTTGTTGTTAAAATAAATGTGTTGCATCTACCTTTGAGTCCTAGGTTATTAACTGGAGCATGAGGCTGGAGGAGGCTATTTATTGCATTACTCTGAGTTGTTTCCTGTCCCTAAGGAGGCGGAGTGAACCTTCATGTTATGCTGTTGTGGAGGCTAGCGGGAAAAGAGAATTACCGGTAAGAGTAATTTGTATTTTTCTGTAACGCAGCAAGGGTTAACAGCTAAACAAAATTCCATCTTTATTATCCTCATTCTGCAGTTTATAGAAACACCTAATTTGTGGTCGTATACTGCTGTATGGGCATATGGCAGGGCACAGAAGGCAATCAGCAACATATGGATTTTGGAAGCTATTTTTACAGGGATAATTTTTATGCGCCATGTTGCAATTGAAGACCGTCTGATCTCCTACACCCCTACAGTAAAAAATCCCAAAAAGTGACCCCATTCTGGAAACTACACCCCTCAAGAAATCTAGCAAGGCATGTAGTGAGCACTTTGACCCCAGAGGTATTTCATGGAATTGGCTGTGAAAATGAAAAAATTAATTTTTTTCCCAGACAAAATGACTTTACGCCCAAATGTTTCACTTTAACAAGGGGTTAAAGGAAAAAAAAATGCACCCCACTATGTCACCCATTATGGCAACACCCCATATCAGTGCTCCAGATGGCAACCAAAATGGTCTCCAATGCAACTTAACTATGTAACTTAGAATTTACAAATGGCGACAAGACTTTTTAGTCTTGTCGCCATTTGCGCCTGGACTGACTGCGCAGCCTAGTATCAGAGAACATGGTGCACGCTGCTCTCAGCGCGCTCCATGTTCCCTCTGCAGTATGGGGAGAAGGAAGCAGTCTCTCCCTCCCCCCTGTACTACTGCTGCCACTGCCACCAATGGGGAGTGAGAGGGGAGGAGGAGGGCGCACTGCGCCACCAATGAGAGGGGGTGAAGAGGGGGAGGGCGCGCTGCGCCATCAGTGTTTTTATTACTTGGGTTGGGGAAGGCACACTGCGCCACCAATGATAACTACGTTTAATAAAATCAATCTCACATCAAAGGGATTTGGGACACGATGCTCAGCCAAAGGTAGGCATCGACTCAGGTCCTCTACTACTGTAATGCAACACAAACAAGATTGTATCTTAAAATACTCAAAGTTTATTTAATACATATTGCGTTAAAAACTTTACACACAGATAATCAATATATATATAGCGATGGATAGAAGTCCAGGCGGATACACCACCCAATCAATCGCCGAGCGTCCGGGGTGGCAGAGCCAAAAAGTTCACAGTAATACAACAACTATAATATATAATGCCCATTCACCATACCATAAACGCATGTTAAAGTGCTTAGTGCATATCAATCCTACATAAGTAAACATGCATTATATTAAT
Source organism: Rhinella marina (assembly GCA_900303285.1). Classification (NCBI taxonomy): domain Eukaryota; kingdom Metazoa; phylum Chordata; class Amphibia; order Anura; family Bufonidae; genus Rhinella; species Rhinella marina. The sequence goes on along the minus strand of ONZH01010857.1, from coordinate 79,668 downwards.
AACAGTACATAGTGCTATAGAACATGCCTACCAACCCCAGGCGCTCCACTCTCGAAGTGAGAGTGGAGCGCCTGGGGTTGGTAGGCATGTTCTATAGCACTATGTACTGTTATTAATATAATGCATGTTTACTTATGTAGGATTGATATGCACTAAGCACTTTAACATGCGTTTATGGTATGGTGAATGGGCATTATATATTATAGTTGTTGTATTACTGTGAACTTTTTGGCTCTGCCACCCGGACGCTCGGCGATTGATTGGGTGGTGTATCCGCCTGGACTTCTATCCATCGCTATATATATATTGATTATCTGTGTGTAAAGTTTTTAACGCAATATGTATTAAATAAACTTTGAGTATTTTAAGATACAATCTTGTTTGTGTTGCATTACGTTTAATAAAAGTACAGGAGGCGGGTGCCGGTACAGAATCACATAGCCTGCACCCGACCTGTACAATCGGGAGCTGCGATCAGAGGTAGTTAACCCCTCAGGTGTTAAGGCATTTTGAACAGGGCGCCCGGCCGTGTGTTCCCCAAATTGCGTAACACACGCCACACCGCATCCGTGGTATTGGTATTGGCAATATGTAAAATGTTTATTTATTGTTAATATATTTTATATGTAAAATTGGGAAAGGGGATGATTAAGGGGCCGTTCAGACGGCTGTAGTATTGCGCATCCGCATTTTTGCGGATGCGCAATACTACAGCAGTCTGAACGGTCCCGTATCATCCCCTTTCCCAATTTTACATATAAAATATATTAACAATAAACAAACATTTTACATATTGCGACGTCCGAAAAGTCCAAACTATTAAAACATAAAAAATCTTCTATGCGTTGAACACGTAACAGAAAAAAATAAAATACGCACAATTTGCCATTTATTTTTTTTTTTTTTTAGTCCCCTTGTCCCCCCAAAAAATAGGATAGGACTGTTCCATTATGGGCCAGACTTTCCATCTTCTCCTCCAAGTCTTTTTTTAATTATAATTATATGTATTTCAATTTGGCGGCTAAAAATTTAATTTGGCTCCTAAATTTTTCAGTTCAGGAGCCAATGGCTCCTAGGTATCTTTTTTTTTTTTTTTTTTTTTTTTTTTTTTTTTTATAGTCTGAGCACTGCACATGTGCTTGTAGCTTCCGGTTTTGGCGCGCTGCAAAATGTACATTTTGCAGGCCTGAATAGACAGAAATGGATTTTACGTGCCATTTGTCATTTAAAATTCCTGAGGTCCCCAGCAACTAAAAACCTCAACAAGTGGGCCCCATTTTGGAAAGAGCAGCCCCGTCCGAACATTTTAAGTGGTGTAAAGGGTACTTTTTCCCTTCCCCCATGACAGCACCACAGAGAGAGAGGATCTTCCCCGGGGACAGGAACCTACAGAATAAAAAGGTGGAGTCTCTTTCCCACCTCAGTGGTTTCCTGTCCCTGGAGTAGGAGACCTACAGTTTCTTTTCAGGTAACTCACCATGGTCTTTCCTCCTGGGGTCCATCGCGCGGTATTTCCGGCTGTTAGGACGCTAGGATGTGGGGGGCTCTCTGCATCTTGCAGCAGGAGCGTGGGCATCTCCGGTGGACTAATAACATGCGGATGTACTTCAGTGTGCGGCCGGATGCGGCATAAGGAGTTTGTTGATGCACTTCCGGTGCGGCCTGTACCGGGTGACGTACTTCCAGAAGTGCGTCGGGGCGTGATGCCGCACCTCCGGTCCACGGACTATGAGTAAACACCGGGATCAGGGGAACGCCAGAGCTGTTTGGCGGTGTGATTCCCGATTCCCCCTCGGCGTAGGATACATCAGGCCTCAAGGTTATCATCAGAAAGGCCTTTTATTTATGAGCCTATGTCTTCATCCTCCCCTTTTATATGGAGGACAGAAGCTGAGCACATCCTATCTAAAGGATTGAATTTGGATGTTTTATTTCATATAGCAGGTTCCCCTTTTTCGAAGACTGTCTGACATCATGGAGGAGGACAAGAGGAAGGTGCTGTAAGGGAAAATGTGGTTCCGGTATTTATGGCACTGTGAATTTCTGGGTGAGTTATTATGCTATGCATTCTTTCCTCACTATATGTTTTTTGTATGGTTACTTTTTCTTTTAGACTAACCCAAGAAAGTATTCACTAAAAGAAAAAACAAGGAATGTGCCTTATGCAAATCAAGTCTTTAGAAACATAGAAGATTGACGGCAGAAAAAGACCACCTGGTCCATCTAGTCTGCCCTTTTATTATTCCTTTATTGTTATCTTAGGATAGATACATGTTTATCCCAGGCATGTTTAAATTCAGTTACTGTGGATTTATCAACCACCTTCGCTGGAAGTTTTTTCCAAGTTTCTACTACTCTTTCAGTGAAATAATATTTTCTAATGTTGTTCTTTTATCTTCTTATGATAAAAAGTTATGCCAGCAATGCATTCACAGAACAGTGGCGGAGGAATCTACCTCATTTTTAAAGAATATTAAGACTCTGATTAGATCCGAGGTCAAGAATACCCTTAAATCAGCTAAAAAAAGGAAGATTATCAAGGGAAGAAAATTTATCCCAGGAGGATTCTTCTATGAATAATGACTCGCCCCTTCAAAATTTTCCATCAGGAGCATCATCCTCTTCCGAAGAGGACATCGAGGGAAGGACCTGCTTTCCTCCAGAAAAATATCTAAAGGCTATTAGAGCTACCATGAATATAGAAGAGGTTAAAATAGATAAGATTAGGTGACTCTGTTTGAAGATCTGCAGAAAAAAAAAGGTGTAGGTGTTTCCCGATTCATAATAATGTACTAGCTTTAATAAAGAAAGAATGGAAGAAACCTGATCGTAAAGTCTTTATCCCTAGGAGTTTCAAACGGAAGTATCCGTTTGAAGATGAGGCCTCCTGCTCCTGGGATAAAGCCCCTAAAATAGATATAGCCATTTCTAAAGTATCTAGGAAATCTTCCCTTCCTTTTGAGGACACTGGTATCCTTAAGCCCCCCCTGGATAAAAAAAAAGCTGAGTAGTTTCTAAAGGGAGTCTGGGAGGTATCTGCCTCCTCCTTTTGTCCCAACTTTGCGGCCACTGTAACTGCCAGGTCCTTAGCATGTGATTAGAGCAGTTAGAGGTTCAACTGAGCGATAAGTGTCCTAGAGAACAGATTCTGTCCTCTTTACCTACCCTACAGAAAGCTGCAGATTTTTTTTATCAGATGCTTCTGTTGAAGCTCTTAGACTTTCTGCCCAGTCTGTATTCCTGACTAATTTAGCTCGAAGGGCCTTTTGGCTCAAGAACTAAAGTGTGGGGGGGTAATTTTGCCTCTAAGCAGAGACTATCCGGTATTCCCTGCCAAGGCGAATTCCTGTTTGGTCCTGATTTAGACGATCTTTTGGAAAAAGCGGCAGACAGAAAAACAGATTCCCTAGTTCCTACCCATATTTTTCCTCCTTTAGATCCATGCGTTCCTTTTGATCCTCAGGGGGATTGGGAGAAAAAAGACAGTTTAGGGACAGAAGTTAATAATCAAAGATGTGCTTGTTCCAGTACCAACAGAGGAACTATCGGAAGAATACTATTCTCCTCTCTTTCTGGTTCCAAAGCCGGACAGCTCATTCAGAACCATTATCAACCTAAGGGACTTAAACAGATTTCTAGTTCTGAAACAATTCAAGATGGAAACTATAAAATCAACCATTCATCTCTTATTTCCGGATTGTTTTATGGTAGTACTGGACCTGAAGGACGCCTACTATCAAGTCCCGATTCATCCAAACTTTCAGAAGTTCCTCAGAATTGCAGTATCCATGCAGGTCCAATTGAGTGAGTATCCGTTTCAAGCGCTTCCTTTCGGCCTACGTATCTATGGTGCCAAGAATATTCACCAAGATAGTTGCAGAAATGTCTTGCTTCATAAGACTGAAGAACATTGTTAGTCCCGTACCTAGACCACTTTTTAATTATAGCAAAAACCCATCAGGATTGTGTGAATGCGGTTCAAGAGATAAAGAACATCTTTTGGGACCTGGTATGGATCATCAACGAGGAGAAATCCAGGCCATTTCCACAATGCAGACAGAAGTTTCTAGGCCTCATCTTAGACTCGGTGTCTCAGAAGGTATTTCTGCCAGAGGAAAAGATAGTCAAGATTCATTCCCAGCCATGGTCCCTGAGATCCTCCAGGCTGGTGATTCGAAAGGCCATGTCTGTGCTGGGGTCTATAGTATCCTGCATTCCAGCACAATGCAGCACAGTTACACTCCTATCAAGTGCAACTGGAGATCCTAACTGCCTTTAAGAAAAACGGGGTTCATGGAGGCAAAGATCTCTACTGCAACTTTAAACAGCCTGGCCTGGTGGGAAGACAAAGGGAACCTTGTTCAGGGTATTCCTTGGAATTACCCAGACCCATTAATCCTGAGTACGAATGCAAGCCCCTGGGGGTGGGCTGCTCATATTTTGAATCAGAACTTCCAGGGACTTTGGTCCCAGACAGAAAGGACTTTTTCTTCCAACAGGAAAGAACTTCTGGCAGTAAGATTAGTCCTACAAGCCTCACAGAAGCTGTGGAGTTCAGAGCATATCAGAATATTATCAGACAATCAGACCACAGTCGCTTATATCAACAATCGGGTGGGAACGAAGTCAGCCTCCCTTTGGTCCAAGACAGATCTCTTATTTTAGAGGTTGGAAGGAAAAGTCTGCCATATATCGGGAAAATATATGAAAGAAACTGTGCTGCTTTCTCACTCGCTTGCAACCATCCGGAGACAAAAGTAGGTTTTTTCTTGTGGTTATAATACCAACTTGAACTTGATTGTTTCTTCCTTCCCTTATTATCACAACACCTAATGGTAGTTAAAGGGAATACACCAATGGTGAAAGACCTTCCACACTGTGTCATGGTTAAAAGGTTTATTATACTCACAAAAGTCGGACAATAAAAGCACATCTGAATAAATAAAACTCCATCCACATTAGTGGTCCTCCGCATACCATGGGTTTGGTATGCGGAGGACGACTAATGTCTGTGCAATCTGAGCCCTCCACACCAAAGAAACTTGCAGCGCACGGAGGAGGACAAGTGCGAATCTGTCCTTGGGGTATTTATTCATACTATATACTGCCATATATCAGCACTTCATATAAAGGGAAGGAGAACATTCAGGCAGATTATTTGAGCAGGCACCAGCTGAGTCAGGGAGAATGGTCTCTAAACCTATCAATTTTTTTTCAAAAATTACAAAGCTCTGGGGCGGCACAGTGATGGACCTCTTTGCATCCAAACTAAACAACAAAGTAGATAGTTTTTGCTCCCTAAATCCCAGGGAATCCCCCTTTGGGGTGGATGCATTTATCTTAATTCGACTGAGAAATGGAGAAGGTCTTCAGCCTTGTTTGTTCTTTTCTCTGGACCAAACAAGGGTATGAAGGCTACAAAAAGCTCCCTGGCTAGATGGGTTAAGCTTGGTATCTCTCTAGCCTACTTGGAGTCCGGTCTTACTCCTCCTGTTCTGGTGAAGGCTCATTCCACTCGCTCTATTTCCACCTCTTGGGCTGAAAGCTCTTTGGCAACAATAGACCAGATTTGTAGGGCTGCCACGTGATCTTCCACTTCAACCTTCTTCCGTCACTATCGTTTGGATCTTCTTTCCTCTTCGGATTTTTCTTTTGGGAGAAGTTTTTCAAGCGGTGGTCCCTCCCTAAGAAAGGATTCGCTCTGTTTTTCTCTCTGTGGTGCTGTCATGGGGGAAGGGAAAAATTTTGATTATACGTATTTTCCAGACCCCACGACACCACCCTTTCTTATTCCCTCCCGGTTTTTTTCTATTTTCTGGTTCTTCTAGTTGCACCTGGGTGTAGCAAAAAAAAGTGTTATGGTATTATGTAAACTTGATTAACTGGAGTTTGAGTCCCTCTCTTGCTCTGTAAACCACTGAGATGGGAGAGAGGCTCAACCTTTTTATTCTGTATGTTTCTTGTCCCTGGGAGCGGATCCTCTCTCTCTGTGGTGCTGTCGTGGGGTCTGGAAAATCCAATTACCGGTAAGTGTAATCATCATTTTCAGCAAACACGTATCTCACAGAAATGAATATGTAGTGTTTGGTGAAAAGTGGATATTTAACCAATCCGGACAAAATTAGATATAAGGTGGTAAAACTACAGAGTACGTAAAGGATTAAATTAATAATCCATGGATAAGTGGTAGATTCTAAAACACTCCTTCATGCACAGGCCAGGTTTTTCAGGGCAGGTTTCGTAGTGATAAATGGTGTCCTTCCTAATGCCCCTTTTTTGGGGTCCTTCCCTTCCTCGCTGTCTAGGGAACTTCACCTGAGAAATGTTGTCTTAGTAAAATACAGACACCTTAACTTACAAAAGTACTGGGGCCCTCTTCTGCTTGGTTTGGAAAAAATTAGGGCCTTGATCACTACTTCCTGCAGACTTAAATGGCACGTACGCATTTGACATTGCCGTCTGTACAATGTGTACAGCTAGCTTTTTGTACCACGCTTTTGTTTTTTCGTGTGGCACTGTAGGGCTTCAGTACTTGATCTGAAAGATCAACCCTTCCCACGTGCCTGTTGTAGTCCAGGATACAGACTGGTTTGGGGACAGTGGTAGTGGAACCACGTACAGCGGCAGGGGAGCCTGGTGTTGGGGTAAATAACCACCAGCATGTTTTCATGGAGGAGAGCCCTACTTTAACCCTTTCTCAGTGGTTGCCCAATCAGGGATCTTGGGAGGCCTTTCTGATTTTTGCGTACTGTGCTGCAAGTCACAGTACGTCTGGCAGTTAGGGACATGAAGACGGTATGCTGGTATAATAGTTATCTACATAGAGGTGGTAACCCTTATCCAGCAGTGGGTGCAGTCCCACACAATCTTACCCCTAACTCCTAGGCCGGGGGGCATTCTGGAGGTTCAATCCGGGAGTCTTTCCCTTCATAAACCCAGAATCTATAGGTGTACCCAGAGCTACTCTCACAGATTTTAAATTTTTTTTTTTTTTTATGCCATACCTTGCCCGCTTGCTGGGCAGGTAGTGGCGGAATTTTACCCTGCCCTTGAAATGTACCAGGGACTCATCTATACAGATATTTTTTGTTCTGGGGTGCACACTTCAGAAAACTTGTAGTGGTCAAAGATGGGCCTAATTTTAAAAAGCTAATCAAATATTGGGTCACTTTGGGGCGGAAACTGTGCATTATCATTATAATGCAAAAATTTCAGAATCGACTCAAATCTATTCCGGGCCATGGCATTACTGAATGCGTCTGGTAAAAGACATCTGCACTCCAATACTGTCTCATTTCTGTTTTTTTAATAAGCCCCATGTGCAGTACAGAAGATTTTCATTTCTACTGCTGTTACAGGGGTCCAACCAAGGGGTCTTGCGAATAGTGACGTGGGGTTCTGAGTAATAAACTGCTGGGCATATAAATTTGTTTGGGCCACAATAAAATTTACTAAATCTTCACTGAAAAAGGTTTTGAAAAAATCAATTTCTGTGAAGCCCATGCAGTCAATTTGGATTCCAGAGTTTCCCCCAAACTCTGGAATTTGGGGCTGATGATCGTCAGGGGGTGGGTTCCATAAGGGTTTACTCTGGGGAGCTGCCTCAGCTGCTGTTCTGCGGTGCCTTCTAGAGGAATCCCTCATCAGCTGATGATGATGATGGAGTAGAGGAAAGTGGCGTCCTCTTCTCCCTCACTGGCAGACTCAGTATCAGAGGCAAGGTACGCGTATGCCTCTTCTGCTGAGTACACTCATTGGGATGAATGGGCCATTTTTATTTTATTGAGGTGTGATGTGTGAAATGTGTGTATTGTGCTTACACGTGAAGAGGTTTGATATAGATTTGAAATAGAATTAAAAAAAAAAAAAAATCGGAATTAAAAAAAAAAGTCAGCCAAATTTATTTTCTGGAGGAGAAATAAATGAGGAACACCAATATTATTTTTCCTCTAAAGAAATGGATTAGAGATGAGCGAACGTGCCCGTAACGAGCACTGTACCGCTCGGCTCCCCTGCGCTCGCATGGGCGCAGGCAGCCGCTTCCGTCCTCCTCACCCGACGGAAGTGGCTGCCTGCGCCCATGCGAGCGCAGGGGAGCCGAGCGGTACAGTGCTCATTACGAGCACGTTCGTTCATCTCTAAAATGGATGCATTGTTGAGAGCAGTTAGATCAACAATTAGTATTGAAGATATCCAAAAACCACACACAGTTCAAGACGAAATGTTCAGTGCTTTATACAAAAAAATCTAAAGTTTTTTTTTCTTCATGAAAATGAGATATGATACTTGATAAATGGCCTTAACCTGAGAAAAGGTTGGGGGTACCTAGGAGTTTAGGAACCGTTTACTCTCTGATCCGCCAGAGTAAAAAATTTTGAAAGAACCCCTAAAATTGATATTCAGGTAGCTAAAGTTATTAAAAAGACATACTTGCCATTTGAAGACTCTTCTCATCTTCATGACCCTATGGAGTGAAAAGCTGATTATTTAAAAAAGAAGGCTTGGGATGCATCTATGTTGTCAGTAAAAAACAATATTGCGGCCACATCTGTTGCCAGATCAGTGTATCTCAGGTTAAATGAACTAGGGGAACATCTGGGAAACATAACTGTCAGGGAAGAAATTCTAAATTCTATTCCTCTCGTCAGATCTGCTACTGCACTCTTGGCAGATGCCTCTGCAGAGTTTGTGAAGTTTGCAGCTAGAGGTCTGGTGAAAGGACATCTAAATCAAAAATTTGTTACATTGTTCTTTCTGTAAAATAAGTGTTTGGTCCCGTTCTTGACAAAAGCGGACAACAAAGAAGGGTTTTCCAGAGGAGAGAGAATCCAGGAACAGGCCTTTTCGTCAGTATAAGACTACATGCACACGACCGTATGTGTTTTGCGGTCCGCAAAAAAAACGGATGACGTTCCATATGGCATTTTTTTGGCTTTTTTTTTTTTTTGCGGATCCATTGTAACAATGCCTATCCTTGTCCGCAAAACGGACAAGAATAGGACATGTTCTATTTTTTTTTTTTTTTTTTGCGGGGCTACGGAACGGACATACTGATGCGGATAGCACACAGTGTGCTGTCAACATATTTTTTGCTGTCCCATTGAAATGAATGGGTCCGCATTAGAGATGAGCGAACATGCTCGAAACGAGCACTGTACCATTCGGCTCCCCTGCGCTCGCGTGGGCGCAGGCAGCCGCTTCCGTCCTCCTGAGGAGGACTGAAGCGGCTGCCTGCGCCCATGCGAGCGCAGGGGAGCCGAGCGGTACAGTGCTCGTTTCGAGCACGTTAGTTCATCTCTAGTCCGAATCCTATCCGCAAAAAAAAAAAACGAAACGGACGCGGAAACAAAATACGTTCGTGTGCATGAGGCCTAAGGCTTCATTCACGCGACCGTATTTTGTTTCCGTTTTTTTTTTTTTGTGGACCGTATGTGGAACCATTCATTTCAATGGGTCCGAAAAAAAAAAAACAGAAGGTACTCGGTGTGCATTCCGTATGTCCGCAAAAAAGATAGAACATGTCCTATTCTTGTCCGTTTTGCTAACAAGAATAGGCATTGTTACAATGGATCCACACAAAAAAAAAACTGATGCCATACGGAACGTCATCCGTTGTTTTTACGGACCGCAAAACACATTCGGTCGTGTGAATGAACCCTAATACCAAATTTAGACTCTATAAGGGTAATGGAAACACAGGCCGCTGGAGATACCCTAAAGGAAGGGGTTTCCTTCTCAATCCCCAGAGTTAGCAAACAGATAAACAATGACGCCAGAGTGAGAGTTTGGTTAAAGAAATTTCTTCCCCAGTGGGGAAAAAATAACATCAAGCCCTTGGGTTTTAAACATCATAGCCTGGTGATACAAAATAGAATTTTCTTCAACCCCCTCCAAAAATGTCCCAAAGTCATATCAAAATTGTGGCAAGAAATTCAGGGTTTCCTCTCCCTGTGTGTGTACCTGTCCTTGTGTGTCCCTGTCCCCCTGTGTGTGTCACCATCACCACTCCCACAGTTTTCCTATGTCTTGACGCAGCTGCATCAGGACGTTCTGTGGGGGCAAGAAGAAGAAGACGGAAGAGGAGACAACGCTGCCAGCATGGAGTCCGTGGGAGAGGCACACTTTTAGGATACAGGTAACACTACCACATGATCTACACTAGTGTTATCTGTGGTTTTACATAGGACTGCAGGTAACACTACCACATTATCAGCACTAATGTTATCTGTATTTTTAGATAGTACTGCAGGTAACACTACTAGATTATTAGCACTAGTGTTATCTGTGGTTTTACATAGGACTGCAGTTAACATTACTACATTTTCTGTACTCAGAGTTATCACTGTTATCTGTGCTGTTAGATAGTACTGCAGGGAACATCTACTACATTATCTGTACTCAGAGTTTTATCACTGTGTTACTTGTGATGTTACTTAAGACTGCAGGTGATATCAACAACATTATCTGTACTTGTACTGCCCCAGATTTGGCAGGACAGTCTCCGAATTTGATGGCTACTTGGCTGTCATACTAATTTTTAATTGGAGGGGGCGCCATTTAAATTTTTGCCTCAGGCAGCAAAAGATCTAGAATCTGCCCTGTCCGTTCCTATGTCCCTTTAACCCTTAGAATACCAGAGGTTTTTCCGTTTTTGCATTTTCATTTTTCTGCCCTATCTTCCTTGAGCCATAACTTTTCTATATTTCCGTTCACATATCCACATAAGGGCTTGTTTTTTGCAGGACAAGTTGTACTTTCTAATGGCACCATTTAATATGGCATATAATATAGTGGGAAGCGGAAAAAAAATTCCAAATGGGGAAGAATTAGAAAACAATGCAATTCCTCTACCGTTTTACGGGTTTTGTTCCTACGGTGTTCCCTTTGCAGCAAATGGGGGTGGGACAGGGGAGGAGCCAGGGCAGGAGGTGGGATAGGCCAGGGGTGGGTACTGGGTAGAGTTAGGGGTCCCAATTCAGATTCTTGCTATGGGACCAAATGATTTCTATGTACGCCCCTGAGGAAGAGAGACATTCCCACACACACACTAAATACGCACAAGGGACTCTGAGCCAGAGTTCAAGCTCTGCTCAGATCCAGAAGGGAGATGCTGGTGGCAAGAGCACAGACCACAGCTAAGCACTCCGCTGCCCGTGCCTGTCAACATGGTGTACAGCAGCGTGAGGGAGCCTGGTGCCCGTAGATAACAATAGTATGTTTTCAGGGCAAAAAGACTTGTTCCATCAGAGAAGCAATGAGCATTTTAGGACTCCTAACATCCTGTGTAACATCAGTCTCTTAGAGCCAAGCTCACACCAGGAATCTCCAAAGCTGGATATTGAAAAACTTCGAATAAAACCAATCTTCCTTGGACAAAAAGATCTTCATACCTCAATTAGTAAAAAGAGACTTCAGTTGGTTGAAGAAAAGGGAAAACTTTCAAAATGGAAAACTTTGGCAAAAACATCCAGAAATCCAACTTTTCAGACTGATGCAAGCGTTTTTCCAAGGGTCATTTACCAAAAGCACAATCGACCGTTTGTCAGAGAACTTACTGCAGTCTGGAACACGTCAAAGGTAGCAAAATATCTGTTAAAGGACCAGCATGTCAAGGTCTTCTCAGATAATATAACAGCAGTAGCTTTTTTTAAAACACCAAGGAGGCACAATATCCTCAGACTTGGAACACTTGACAGTGAAAATTCTGACTTGGGGAGAAGAAAATATCCTGCCTTTAACAGCGATACTCCTCAGAGTCCCAAAATCAGGAAGTGGATTTCCTAAGCCAGAAAAAACTAGACTCAGGGGAATGGTCCTTAAACCCTCTCATGTGCCAAAAAATAAAAACAAGGTGGGGTTTTCCTTAGTAGGCCTCTTTGCTTCTGGGGTAAATAAGCACGTTAAAACTTTCTGCTCCCTAAACCCCAGAGAAAACCCACTAGCAGTAGATGCCTTCTCCATAAAATGGACCTGGGATCTAGCTGATGCTTTTCCTGTTTCCATTAATAGCTTGCATTATTCAGAAAATCCTTCAAGATCCCGTGACAGTAATAACTTCTTACTGGCCGAAAATAAGCTGGTTTCCAGCACTAAAATAGATATCTATATAGGATCCCTGGATTCTTCCTTAGCAGGAAAATATGCTCCTCCAGGGGCCAATTTGTCACTGAAATCCACAGATTTTTCAGACTAATAGCCTGGATCCTGAGGATGACATTCTAAGACGACAGGGTCTTTCAGAAAGATTCATCGGTACACTAAATTCCAGCAGGAAGAAAGTTCTGTTGCCCATCTAAAAATCTGAAAGACATTCTGTAGCTGGGTTGGAGGCAATTCAGTTATCCAGAAGATCTTGGATTTCCTACAAAAAAGGTTTAGGCCTGGGACTCAGACCAAGTACCCTTAGGGTCCATATTTCAGCCTTTAAGTTCCTTTTATGATACAGCCTTAGTGGATCATGGATTAAAAGAGTTATAACAGCCACAACAAGAATTTGATTTTATGTGCTCCTCGGTGGGATCTAAATATGGTGCCTTTGAACCCTTAGTAAGTGCATCAATCAAATACCTATAATTTAAAATGGCTTTTCTCATTGCCATCACCTCAGCAAGACGTTTAGGGTAAATCCAGGCCCTCTCTTCTAGAGAGCCGTATCTATCCATATCTGAAGAGTTATCCTCAGATTGGATCCTAGCTTCCTTCCAAAAGCAGTTACTAGTTAACATAGAAATCAAGAGATAGTTTTGCCACCCTTCAATTTTGATCCCAAGAACCCCAAAGAGGATTCCACTCCTTAGATGTACGTAGATATATTATCTACTACCTTGAGACTACAACATCCTTAATGAAAGATCCTAATCTCCTTATTGAATATGCAGGTCATAATAAGGGTAGAAAGTTTCAATAGCTAGATGGATAAAATCTACAATTGCATGTTGTTACCAGATAGAGGGTCTCTCCTCTCCCCCTAAATTTTTAGCCCATTCAACTAGTGCAGTGTCCTCCTTCAGGGCTGAGAGGGATGGAGCTTCCTTGGACCAAATTTGCAAGGCGGCATTCTGGTCAAACATAAATTTCTGTATACACTACAGACTTGATCTTTCTGCTACGGCCGATCTGGCTTTTTGCTGGAAAGTGCTTCAAGCAACAGTCCCTCTATAAATGATTGATCTGTTAGCTCTCCTTGTGGCCGTCATGGTGGATAAAATGGAAAACCGGAATTAGACTTACTGATATTTCTGTTTCCTTGAATCTATGGCCCTGTATTTCCCACCTTAAAAAAAAAAGAACTTCGGTATGAAGTAAATACTCAAAAAAATAAATGTGGAAGCCACCCACTATAGTAATCTGAAAACACTAAGTGGAGAGGGTGGGTGGGTCAATTAAAAACGCTCTATCTATCTCTTCATAGGTCAGGGATCAGTCTCCTGGTGTCCATCATGATGGATTCAAGGAAACAGAATTACCGGTAAGTCTAATTCCAGTTTTCTAAACGTTTGTGGCCAAATTGAATCTGCATGAATGAAATGTGCTCTAATTGGCCTAAAAATTGATATGACGCTCTTATGTCTCCTAAGACACCCCCCCCCCTTACACACCCTTATAAGCTCTTCAACGCAATGACAACAATAGCGAATAATGAGTGAATGACACTGACATGGAAAACGGTGTGTAAAAACGTACTGCACCGTTACATGTTAAGTTTTTTCATACTAGACACCTTCTGAAAAAAATTGCCCCTTATTGGGATCAAATGGCTTTTTGAGACTAAGCATCCAAAACTATGCCTTAACAGGTGCACACACATTGACTAGAAAAAAACAGTGGCTTGCTCTGAACAAAAGTCTTAATTGTCAACAAGCCTGGAAAAACTCTTCCTTTTATTTGGGATCAGCAGATACGATGTGGATGTGGAAAGGATAATAGTAATATTAGTGCCATCAGTAACAGCATCTCGTAGAGGATAAAAGTTCCGGCTGCGCAAGTAACCAACAGCAATCCAGATTTTAGAAGTTACAGGATTCTTTATTGCAGGGATACAACGCGTTTTGGGAAATCACTCCCCTTCATCAGGTAAAACTGCATACAATCTATGGACACATAATATATAAATATATATATACAGTACAGACCAAAAGTTTGGACACCCCTTCTCATTCAAAGAGTTTTCTGTATTTTCATGACTATGAAAATTGTAGATTCACACTGAAGGCATCAAAACGATGAATTAACACATGTGGAATTATATATTTAACAAAAAAGTGTGAAACAACTGAAAATATGTCTTATATTCTAGGTTCTTCAAAGTAGCCACCTTTTGCTTTGGTTACTGCTTTGCACACTCTTGGCATTCTCTTGATGAGCTTCAAGAGGTAGTCACCTGAAATGGTTTTCACTTCACAGGTGTGCCCTGTCAGGTTTAATAAGTGGGATTTCTTGCCTTATAAATGGGGTTGGGACCATGAGTTGTGTTGGGCAGAAGTCAGGTGGATACACAGCTGATAGTCCTACTGAATAGACTGTTAGAATTTGTATTATGGCAAGAAAAAAGCAGCTAAGTAAAGAAAAACGAGTGGCCATCAATACTTTAAGAAATGAAGATCAGTCAGTCTGAAAAAATGGGAAAACTTTGAAAGTGTCCCCCAAGTGCAGTCGCAAAAACCATCAAGCGCTACAAAGAAACTGGCTCACATGAGGACCGCCCCAGGAAAGGAAGACCAAGAGTCACCTCTGCTGCGGAGGATAAGTTCATCCGAGTCACCAGCCTCAGAAATTGCAGGTTAACAGCAGCTCAGATTAGAGACCAGGTCAATGCCACACAGAGTTCTAGCAGCAGACACCTCTCTACAACAACTGTTAAGAGGAGACTGTGTGAAGCAGGCCTTCATGGTAAAATAGCTGCTAGGAAACCACTGCTAAGGACAGGCAACAAGCAGAAGAGACTTGTTTGGGCTAAAGAACACAAGGAATGGATATTAGACCAGTGGAAGTCTGTGCTTTGATCTGATGAGTCCAAATTTGAGATCTTTGGTTCCAACCACCGTGTCTTTGTGCGACGCAAAAAAGGTGAACGGATGAACTCTGCATGCCTGGTTCCCACCGTGAAGCATGGAGGAGGAGGTGTGATGGTGTGGGGGTGCTTTGCTGGTGACACTGTTGGGGATTTATTCAAAATTGAAGGCATACTGAACCAGCATGGCTACCACAGCATCTTGCAGCGACATGCTATTTCATCCGGTTTGCATTTAGTTGGACCATCATTTATTTATCAACAGGACAATGACCCCAAACACACCTCCAGGCTGTGTAAGGGCTATTTGACCAAGAAGGAGAGTGATGGGGTGCTACGCCAGATGACCTGGCCTCCACAGTCACCAGACCTGAACCCAATCGAGATGGTTTGGGGTGAGCTGGACCGCAGAGTGAAGGCAAAAGGGCCAACAAGTGCTAAGCATCTCTGGGAACTCCTTCAAGACTGTTGGAATACCATGTCAGGTGACTACCTCTTGAAGCTCATCAAGAGAATGCCAAGAGTGTGCAAAGCAGTAATCAAAGCAAAAGGTGGCTACTTTGAAGAACCTAGAATATAAGACATATTTTCAGTTGTTTCACACTTTTTTGTATATAATTCCACATGTGTTAATTCATAGTTTTGATGCCTTCGGTGTGAATCTATAATTTTCATAGTCATGAAAATACAGAAAACTCTTTGAGAAAGTGTGTCCAAACTTTTGGTCTGTACTGTATACATAAAAACCCAAAAAGAGCCAAAATAGGGGTACAGGGGAGGGGGTGTGGTGTGGGCGGTCCCAAGGGGAAACATTGGTCCCCTTTTAATGGGTTGCAGAAAACATGATGATAATTATATATGAATGAAAATATCAATATATGGACGCAATGGTCGTGCCAGTGGTGGAAAATAAACTGATAAACATCCAGGAGTGATGTCCGGGGATACCGAAATGATCCATCTGTTTGCCGGGGTCACGTGACTGGCGTTCCGATGACGTGACCGGAGTTCCGTTCACATGACTCCCAGTGGAACCACACGGTGTCCTGTAGCTAGGCAGCAGAATCTACTATATTGCTCGGCCCGATGCCTACAGAGAGCGATATGGGAAAGAGAAAGCATGACTGCCCCCTCAGGTCACATAACAATCATGTGACCCCGTCCACAAGCCGTCCAAAACCACATTCGTAATGAGCCCAGTAAGGTGCGTACCACTCCAAACCTTAGTGCCTTAACACATAACACCTCCAATGCAAATCAAACACTGACTACTCCCGAACCTCTTTTTTTCACTCCAAGAGCGAACACATCCCCTTCAACAGTATCCCTTCAGAACATTTTGCAGTTACCAAACAATTACATTCGATGACAACTCCTACTACGGACCTCTTTGATCAAGATGTGCTTTCCAGCTGTGCTCCCCTCAACCTTCCACCTACCTCTTTTTCATCGTCCATACCATCCAAACCTCATGTTGTGCCTAGCCAATCTCTTCATCAGTCTCCACCTCTTTCACCATCCACCCCTTCGGATCTAGAGTTAGATTCACTCATCACTCTTCATTCGGCTTATTCTTCGCAATCTCCGAACCAATCCACTTCTACCAATGATCAGACTAGTATTGAAACCAACTCAGAGCATCTAGATACTATCTCGCTCTCTAATGTAGGTCCAACCACTTTTTCTTTTTTATCTTGACCTCCTGTCCTTACCCCGACAGCAGCATATCCCATGCTAAAAAGCCCCAACACAGTTACTATTACAATTTTTTTTTCACTCACTAGGCAAAAGACCCGCAAAAAGGAAAAAATGCAGAAGTGGGTGCAGAGGGAGCAAAAGTAAAATTTGTCAACCTATAAGCTCAACATAGATGAAACATCCTTACTATCAAAGGGCCTATCCTTCTGCCCCTCATCTAGCATCAAAGGATTCAATTTATTTTTGGACCTACATAGTTTTGTCAGAAAACTGAAAAGGCATTTCAGTATCCTACAACATAAAGATTAAGTCTCTTACCGAGTCCCCCCCCTCCCCCCATAGAAGAATCCAGGTACATTTCAACGGAGCTTAACCCTTTCATGACCGGACCTATAAAAGGCCTGAATGTCAGGCAACTTTTTGTGATTTGGGCACATGGTGGGTTTAGTGACCCTAATTTTTTTTTTTATTTTTTTTTAATACGAAAATAATTTTTGCAATTTTTAGGACTTTTTATTAGAATGGTTTTTTTTTGTTTGTTTTTTAAGATTTTTTTCTTCTAGGTGTAATTTGGACGAAAACCGCTAATTCTTATTTTTTTTAAAAAAAGTTATTTTTAATTATAGATTTTTATTTTTTAAATATTAAAACTGACACACAAATTAATTATTGAAATGGGTTCCCTATTTGATGACGATCGTTTTGATATATAACATGTATAGATTTTATTGAACGGGGTGACTATGGTGACTATTTCCGTTGGCGACTGCGTGTTTAATTTTTTTAATTTTTTTTTTTATTTCTCTTTTTACTTATATATTAATTTATTTTTGACATATAATATGTCCCTCAGGAGGTCATTATAAGGCCTCTGGAGGACATTGACTTTTTTTAACACTTTTTTTTCCCCCACTGTTTCCACTGTAACTTGGGCATCCACAGGAGCCCCAGTTACAGGGGAAAACAGCCCCCTGTGGGCTCATTAGACACAGGCAGAGCTGATCAGGGTCTCCTTAGACTCTGCAGCACTGCTCTGGCCCTGAGACACCCGGCGGTCACGTGACCGCCGGGACTAACACAGGAACTGCGCTTCCTTTCTGCTCCACCATGCGCCCAGGCACGGGGCATGTGCAGATAGGACGAATATACACAGATGGCAGTCTTCAAGGGGTTAAACCGCCATCCAATTTTTAACCTACCCATCACAAGGGTAACTTCATAGACACATTCTATGACTTAGTAATGGAAGATTTTTGCAATATTCACCAGAAACCCATATTTAATTGCAATCTCAGCCCCAAAGAAAAAATAGCATTAAAACATCTACAAGAGAACACGGGAATTGTGATTCGTAACTATATTAGGGAACCACTCCAAATTCTCTCTGACACAAATGGGCACACATTTTGTGCCGAGTTTCGCAAACCTGTTCATGGGGGCCTTCAACTCAACACTTACCTATGGTTCCAAATTCTGGTCTGAAAACATTATTTTGTACCAATGCTACATTGATGACTTAATTACTCATATGGAATGGTGATCCACAATCTATTGATAACTTTATTAGACACCTGAATTCCACTGATTGGGGCATCACTTTGTCAGGTTTCTTCCAGAATTGAGTACCTAGACCTGTAATTGAATATCATGAATAGAGATGAGCGAACGTGCTTGAAACGAGCTCCCCTGCGCGAGCGGTACAGTGCTCGTTTCGAGCATGTTCGCTCATCTCTAATCATGAATAATAAAATAGAAACTCAAACCTTTTTAAAAAAAAAGTACACTTCAACAGCTACTTGGAATTCACTAGTTAACATCACAAAAAATGGAAAACAAATATTCCATTTAGTCAATAAAGGAGGGTCAGACTCAACTGGGTAAACTGAAGGTTTTCTAAAAGATGACATCTTGGGAGTACCTCAATGAAAATAAGCAATAACTCCATATCAGCATGGCTTCATGAGGGATCGGTCATGTCAAACCAATTTAATCAGTTTGTATGAGGAGGTAAGTTCTAGACTTGATCGCGGCAAATCAATGCATGTCGTATATCTGGACTTCTCCAAAGCATTTGACACTGTACTGCATAACAGGTTAGTATATAAAATGAGAATTTTGGCCTTGGAGAAAATGTCTGTATGTGGGTAAGTAACTGGCTCAGTTATAGAAAACAGAGGGTGGTTATTAACGGCACATACTCAGATTGGGTCACTGTCACTAGTGGGGTACTTCAGGGGTCAGTATTGGGCCCTATTCTCTTCAATATATTAATGATCTTGTAGAAGGCTTGCACAGTAAAATATCAATTTTTTGCAGATGACACTAAACTGTGTAAAGTAATTAACACAGAAGAGGATAGTACAATGCTACAGATGGATCTGGATAGATTGGAGGCCTGGGCAGAGACGTGGAAGATGTGGTTTAACATTGACAAATGTAAGGTTATGCACATGGGAAGGATTAATGTAAGTCACCAGTACATACTAAATGGTAAAACACTGGGTAACACTGACATGGAAAAGGACCTTGGAATTTTAGTGAACAGCAAACTAAGGCTACTTTCACACTTGCGTTATTAATTCAGGTACTGAGATCCGGCAGAGGATCTCTATACCTGAATTAAACTGATCCGTTTTGATTTTGCACATCAGGATGCATCAGTTCAGTTGGGATGCTGTTGTGTGAAATCAAAACTGAAGAAAACTGATCAGGCACTAAATACATTGAAAGTCAATGGGTGACGGATCCGTTTTTTTAGTCTCCTAAAAAAACTGATCCGTCACCATTGACTTGCATTGGTTTCAGTACCTGATCAGTTTCCTTCAGTTTTTATGACCGGACACAAAATTACAGCTTGCTGCGGTTTTGTGTCCGGTCACAAAACTGAAAGCTGCCTGAACTGAAGACATCCTGATGCATCCTGAACGGATCTCTTTCCATTCAGAATGCATGGGGACAAAACTGATCAGTTTTTTTCCGGTATTGAGATCCTCTGCCTGAGCTCAATACCGGAAAACAACAACGCAAGTGTGAAAGTAGCCTAAGGCTACTTTCACACTTGCGTTTGAGATCTGTAACAGGCTCTCATAAACGGTCCTGAACTGATCAGTTTTGTCCTAATGCATTCTAAATGGAAAAGGATCCGTTCAGAATGCATCAGTTTTGCTTCAGTTTGCTTCAGTTCCAGTCTCCATTCCGTTTTGGAGGCGGACACTAAAACGCTGCTTGCTGCGTTTTGGTGTCCGCATGAAGAAACTAATGCACGGATCCGTCATGACTCACAATGTAAGTCAATGGGGACAGATCCGTTTTGTCTGACACAATAGAAAACTGATCCGTCCTCCATTGACTTTCAATGGAGTTCAAGACGTATCCGTCTTTGCAAACGGATCCGTTCAGAATGGATGCAGACGGTTGTATTATCATGACGGATCCGTTTGTGAGATCCGTCCAGGATCCTGCAAACGCAAGTGTGAAAGTAGCCTAAGTTGCAGAAACCAGTGTCAGACAGCTGCTGCCAAGGCCAATAAGATAATGGGTTGCATCAAAAGGGCATAGATGCTTGTGATGAGAACATAGTCTTGCCACTTTACAAATCACTAGTCAGACCACACATGGAGTACTGTATACAGTTCTGGGCTCCTGTGAACAAGGCAGGCATAGCAGAGCTGGAGAGGGTTCAGAGGAGGGCAACTAAAGTAATAACTGGAATGGGTGGACTACAGTACCCAGATAGATTATCAAAATTAGGGTTATTTACTTTAGAAACAAGACGACTGAGGGGAGATTTTTTTTTTTTTAAACATTCTCTGTTTTATTTTCAGAATGTACAATAACAGGTAAACACGAAAGTGTAATACAAAAGTAAGTACCCAAATTTAAAGTATACAGTTGTAATGACCAGATTACACCGAAAATGAAGATAAGTACAGACATTCAATTGAACCAGCATGTGTAGAACTATATCTAGGCCATAGAAACAACACGTCGAGACACACATACTACACACACAAGATATATAAGACGCAAGGACAGATACGACAAGAAGACAAGAAGGGTAACAACAGGGGGGAGGGGGGGGGGAGATGTAAGGGGGGAGGGTATGTCCACTGCAGTGGGTTATAGTAATTTAAGAAGGGTTACCAAGGGAGCTCCTCAAGTCCAACCACGGTTTCCATATTTTAAGAAATTTATCGTGGGTCCTGTTCATCCATCCAGATATTTCTTCGAACTGGGAGCAGAGGTGTCTAACCAATGTAGAGGAATCAGTGCTCGAGCCACCTCTAATAGGTGAGTGACTAAGTTTTTCTTGGAGGGTTTGTACAGTTTATTGGGTCTCGCTAGAACTATCATATCCAGGGTGAACTGAAAGTCTGGGCTGGATACTTTCCTTATGATTGCTAAGATGTCCTTCCAAAAGGAGCGTATTAAGGTGCAATCCCACCATAGGTGTGATAGTGAGCCCCTCTGAGATCCACATCTCCAGCACAAATCTGTAGGTGCTAATCCCCTATCATATAATAACTCAGGAGTTCTGTACCACCTAGAGAGCAGTTTGTAGTGCCTTTGCTGGATACGTATGCAAGTCGAGAAGCCATAGTAACATAGTTTGTAAGGCCGAAAAAAGACATCTGTCCATCCAGTTCAGCCTGTTTTCCTACAAGTTGATCCAGGGGAAGGCAAAAAAAACCCCTGTGAGGTAGAAGCCAATTTTCCTCACTTTAGGGGGAAAAATTCCTTCCCGACTCCAGTCAGGCAATCAGAATAACTCCCTGGATCAATGACCCATCTCTAGTAACTATAACCTGTAATATTATTACCCTCCAGAAATACATCCAGGCCCTTCTTGAACTCTCTTAGTGAACTTACCATCACCACCTCCTCAGGCAGAGAGTTCCATAGTCTCACTGCTCTTACCGTAAAGAATCCTCTTCTATGTTTATGTACAAACCTTCTTTCCTCCAGACGCAGAGGATGTCCCCTCGTCACAGTCCTCGGGATAAATAGATGATGGGAGAGATCTCTCTACTGACCTCTGATATATTTATACATAGTTATTAGATCTCCCCTCAGTCTTTTTTCTAAAGTGAATAACCCTAATTTTGATAATCTTTCTGGGGACTGTAGTCCACCCATTCCAGTTATTACTTTAGTTGCCCTCCTCTGAACCCTCTCCAGCTCTGCTATGTCTGCCTTGTTCACAGGAGCCCAGAACTGTACACAGTACTCCATATGTGGTCTGACTAGTGATTTGTAAAGTGGCAGGACTATGTTCTCATCACGGGCATCTATGCCTCTTTTGATGCAACCCATTATCTTATTGGCCTTGGCAGCAGCTGTCTGACACTGGTTTCTGCAGCTTAGTTTGCTGTTCACTAAAATTCCTAGGTCCTTTTCCATGTCAGAGTTACCCAATGCTTTACTATTTAGTATGTACTGGTGACTTGCATTATTCCTTCCCATATGCATAACCTTACATTTGTCAGTGTTAAACCTCATCTGCCACTTTTCTGCCATGTGAAGAGGAAAGCACTCTTTTCGCCTATGATTCTGATAACGCTAGTCCCAACTCTCTCTCCCATTCAATTAGAAATGGGGGTTTAACTTCATTCCCCTGTTCCCCCAGAAGCTTATATAGTGCAGAGATTTTCCTATGTTTCAAAATTGGAGAGAGAATAAGTTTCTCAAAGGATGAGAGTGATCGCTGAAAGTCATATTTCTTCAGGGCGGCACGGCAGACCCTAGAAAAGTGGGCTTGGTAGAGAAAAGAAGATGGCAATTGTCTGATCGAAGGTGGAAGAGATTCGAGAGCTGGAGAGAGTCGTTTGTTTAAAAAGACACCTATGTTATCTTTATCAAAGCATCTCCAGAGAGCCACGAATGATCCTGATGGCACCCCTACTAGGTCCGGCAACAGGGATACCGGCATCAATGGTGACGGCCACAAATCAGCTGATCCTGCAACTTGGACCACGTGTCCCAAAGTGAGTAAATTAAAGGGTCACCCTCCTCCTTTGCCACAGGGAATCTATCAGGAATCCATAGATGTTTGACAAATGTGGGGCCTGCTGCATGTTGAGCTAACTCAGCTACATCAGTCTGTCTCTTAGGATCTACCATTTCTATCCACCTGTTAAGCTGAATAGCTTGATAGTACCTTAGAATGTCAGGCAACCCCAAGCCTCCCTCCTCTCTAGATCTGATTAGAACCTGATGGGATATTCTGGCTCTTTTACCCCTCCAGAGAAACCTAGAAAAGTCTTTCCTGATGTTGGCGAAAAATCTCATGGGTAAGACAATAGGTACCATTTGTAGGGTATACAGAATCTTGGGAAATATATATGCTTTTAGAACGTTTTTTCGCCCCATCCACGACAGGTAGGGGAAATCATACCTATGTAGGAGTTCCCTGATATTACTCAACAGGGGTACATAATTGGCCACGTAGAGATCTTTTAAGTCTTTAGGTATCTTAATACCCAAATAAGTGAGTGGGCCCTTCGTCAGAGGAAAGGGAGAGAGCGAACTCAGTCTGGGTAATTCAGAGTCGGGTAATCCGATATTCAGAAGTTCAGATTTTGAAGTATTGACTTTAAAGTCCGAAAGCACACTGAATTCACTCAACCTGTCGCTCAGAGCCTGTATACCCTTCGCTGAGTTGGTTATAAGAAATAGTAAGTCATCTGCAAAGGCAGTACATTTCAAGTCGTTCTCCTGAAATCGTATACCCTGTATGTCTGAATCCTGCCGTACCGCCTGAATCAGCGTCTCCGCTACTAAGATGAATAGTGAAGGGGAGAGAGGGCATCCCTGTCTCGTACCATTTGAGATCTCAAATGCCGGAGAAAAGGTCCCATTTATCCTCAGTCGCGCATATGGTTGACTGTATAGCGAAAAAATGGCTTTAATAAACATATCTGGCAATCTGAACTTATTCAAAGCCAAACGCATAAAGGCCCAATTCACTCTATCAAACGCCTTCTCGGCGTCAACACTTAAAAGCATAAGAGGGAGCTTATTCAATTTGGCCCTATGAATAGAGTGAAATATACGATAGGGGGGGAGATTTAATAACTATGTATACATATGTCAGGGGTCAGTACAGAGATCTCTCCCATGATCTATTTATCCCCAGGATGGTGACTGTGACGAGGGGACATCCTCTGCGTCTGGAGGAAAGAAGGTTTGTACACAAACATAGAAGAGGATTCTGTACTGTAAGAGCAGGAACTCTCTGCCTGAGGAGGTGGTGATGGTAAGTTCGCTAAAAGAGTTAGAGGGGCCTGGATGTATTTCTGGAGGCTAACAATATTACAGGTTATAGTTACTAGAGATGCGTTGTTGATCCAGTGGAGTTATTCTTATTGCCTGATTGGAGTCGGGAAGGAATTTTTTCCCCTAAAGTGGGGATAATTGGCTTCTACCTCACAGGGTTTTTTTTGCCTTCCTCTGGATCAAATTGTAGGATAACAGGCCGAACTGGATGGACAGATGTCTTTTTTCGACCTTATAAACTATGTTACTATGTAACTGTTTTTTTGGATACATCTCTCACTGTGAAGTCATCCGTGCAAGATTCCTACAGAAAGAGTATCCACCCCGCAATTATAGAAGCAGCCTTTGACAAAGCCAAGGCTCTCTCACAAAAGGACTATCTGTCCGTGAGTATAAGATATAATCCAATAAAACTGAGAGCCGCAAATGGAACACCAACTTCATCACGACCTATAATAGCAATCACAATTTAGTTAGGAGCATCCTTCGTAAACATTGGTATATCCTTAAACGGAATCCTTATATAGGAAGGATACTACCTCCCCACCCTCCACTCATTTTCCGAAGAGCTAAGACTTTAAAAAATTTACTAGCCCCAGACAAATTGAGGCCTCAGGCACTGACCATGACTAGTCTTCCCAAAGGGATTCCCCCTTCTCTTTCTGAACCACTAGGCAGTTACAGATTCAATCAGCCTAAGTGTCTGCTGTTTTTCCATTCGCATATCCACCTAATTTTGCAGTCGATCTAACTGGGAGTTATTCCCCATCAAGCAACATATGGACTGCGGGTCAAGTAATATCATATACCTAGAATGCCTGTGAGGCCTCCAATACATAGGGCGTACAATCCAGACACTGCGGAATAGGTTAAACAAGCATAGATGAAATGTCAAGAAAAGGTTTCTACAACATAGTGTCTCTAGGCATTCCACTAACCACCATCAGGGCCTTTTTTTTGAGTTTTTCGATTACCCCCGTTGAACAAATCCGTCAAGATTGCGGCAATGTTATTTAAACAATAAAAGACGTGAGATGTTTTGGATATATAAATTAAACTGCCTCCATCCCCATTATTTAAATGAAGCATTTGAAATCAATCTTTAAGTAATAGTCCGGACATTCATATTCATGCAAGCCCAAACATCTGTATTTTATTTATTATATATATATATACAGTATATATACACACAGTACAGACCAAAAGTTTGGACACACCTTCTCATTCAAAGAGTTTTCTGTATTTTCATGACTATGAAAATTGTAGATTCACACTGAAGGCACTGAAAACTATGAATTAACACGTGGAATTATATACTTAACAAAAAAGTGTGAAATGGTAAATATGTCTTATATTCTAGGTTCTTCAAAGTAGCCACCTTTTGCTTTGATTACTGCTTTGCACACTCTTGGCATGCTCTTGATGAGCTTCAAGAGGTAGTCACCTGAAATGGTTTTCAATTCACAGGTGTGCCCTGTCAGGTTTAATAAGTGGGATTTCTTGCTTTATAAATAGGGTTGGGACCATGAGTTGTGTTGGGCAGAAGCTGATAGTCCTACTGAATAAACTGTTAGAATTTGTATTATGGCAAGAAAAAAGCAGCTAAGTAAAGGAAAACGAGTGGCCATCATTACTTTAAGAAATAAAGATCAGTCAGTGTGAAAAAATGGGAAAACTTTGAAAGTGTCCCCAAGTGCAGTCGCAAAAACCATCAAGCGCTACAAAGAAACTGGCTCACATGAGGACCGCCCCAGGAAAGGAAGACCAAGAGTCACCTCTGCTGCGGAGGATAAGTTCATCCGAGTCACCAGCCTAAGAAATCGCAGGTTAACAGCAGCTCAGATTAGAGACCAGGTCAATGCCACACAGAGTTCTAGCAGCAGACACATCTCTACAACAACTGTTAAGAGGAGACTGTGTGCAGCAGGCCTTCATGGTAAAATAGCTGCTAGGAAACCACTGCTAAGGACAGGCAACAAGCAGAGACTTTTTTGGGCTAAAGAACACAAGGAATGGACATTAGACCAGTGGAAATCTGTGCTTTGGTCTGATGAGTCCAAATTTGAGATCTTTGGGTCCAACCACCGTATCTTTGTGCGACGCAGAAAAGGTGAACAGATGGACTCTACATGCCTGGTTCCCACCGTGAAGCGTGGAGGTGTGATGGTGTTATGGTGTGGGGGTGCTTTGCTGGTGACACTGTTGGGGATTTATTCAAAATTGAAGGCATACTGAACCAGCATGGCTACCACAGCATCTTGCAGCGGCATGCTATTCCACCCGGTTTGCTTTTAGTTGGACCATCATTTCTTTATCAACAGGACAATGACCCCCAAACACACCTCCAGGCTGTGTAAGGGCTATTTGACCAAGGAGAGTGATGGGGTGCTATGCCAGATGACCTGGCCTCCACAGTCACCAGACCTGAACCCAATCGAGATGGTTTGGGGTGAGCTGGACCGCAGAGTGAAGGCAAAAGGGCCAACAAGTGCTGAGCATCTCTGGGAACTCCTTCAAGACTGTTGGAATACCATTTCAGGTGACTACCTCTTGAAACTCATCAAGAGAATGCCAAGAGTGTGCAAAGCAGTAATCAAAGCAAAAGGTGGCTACTTTGAAGAAGCTAGAATATAAGACTGAATATTTTCAGTTGTTTCACACTTTTTTGTTAAGTATATAATTCCACATGTGTTAATTCATAGTTTTGATGCCTTCAGTGTGAATCTACAATTTTCATAGTCATGAAAATACAGAAAACTCTTTGAATGAGAAGGTGTGTCCAAACCTTTGGTCTGTACTGTATGTGCATTGAGTATAAGAGTATGCTGTCTTGTTATACACTACTCACAAAACGTTAAGGATATTTGGCTTTTAGGTGAAATTTATGGAAAACATAAAAAGTTCACACCACAGTGATATTGTATTAAGTAGGGCATTTAAGAAGCATGCAATGGTGATTTCCTCATCTTAAACAATTTATTGAAACAAAAGCCAACAACAGTGGTGGGTATACCCTCACAAAAATGTCATGTCTCAATAACTTGTCATGTGACCTTGAGCATCTATTACAGCTTGATAACGATGCCTCATGCTGTTCACAAGACGACTTATTACCTGCTGAGGCATGGCATCCCACACTTCTTGAAGGGCGGCCCTCAGGTCATTGAGGTTCAGAGTACAAGCCTCTACACGGAACTCAGCTGATCCCATACATTTTCAATGGGGTTCAGGTTTGGAGAAAGGGCAGGCCACTCCATTTGAGGTACCCCACTCTCTAGGAGCCATTCCCTAATAATGCAACCTCAATGAACTGGCTCTTTGTCATCCATGAGGATAAAATTAGGCCTGTATTGTTCATGCAGAGGGACAATGACTGGATTAATGATGTTATTCAAGTAGTATGGGCTTGTCACTGTACCATTCACAAATTGTAGAGCAGTTCTGTATTGACTAGACACACCTGCCCACATTGTAACAACACCACCACCACCACCAAAGGCAACCAGTGGCTGATGCATAGTGCTCTCCTTGACTTCTCCAGCATCATTGGCGGCCATCATTTCTGCTCAGCATGAATCAATTTTCATCATTGAACAGCACTGAGGCCCACTGGTCCCTCATCCAGCGTAGATGCTCCCTGGCCCATGCAAGACGATGATGCCTGGTGGTATGAACAGCATGATGAGGAGGTCTGTTTAAATACTAATTCTAATTGAGCCAGGGAATTTATTGGGTGATTCATGGATCAAACACCTGTGAATTTTTCTATTCAGCTCCTGAGCAGGCACTCTATGAGGTAGATGTGGGGGAGGGTGGTAGGTAGCTGGATAACATTTAGGAAGCGAGGTAGAGGAAAGAGTAGTGTTTTCCATATACTTCCTGTATCACGAGCCACACCTGAAAAGTAACAGGCTATTAGGAAGGTTAACAAGTGGCTCAAGAACTGGTGTATGAAGCAGGGTTTTGGGTTCCTGGAGAACAGGGCCGACTTTTCTGTCAGCTACAAGCTCTATCATAGGTATGAGCTGCACCTCAATGGGGAAGGTGCAGCTGTTTTGGGGGAGAAGATCGCCAGAAGGTTGGAGGAGTGTTTAAATTAGGGACTGGGGGGAGGGTAATTACATTATAGGAGGGGAAGCTAGTGCAAATAGAGACCTTAGACAAGGTAATGGAACTGGGACTAGAACAGTTCAGAAGAAAAGGTATAGGGTCAAAAATATACATTATCCTCGATGGGGTGGAGCCTGTGTGCACTCTGAGATGAAAGCATAGACCGGAGCTCCTCTTCCACTTGGCCCCTATACCAACTTATTTTCAGCTAATTTCAGCCTAAGATGGGGAAAGTCAGCAGGGACAGAAGCAAGGACACCCCTGGGACACCTAAGTTGCAAAAACAGCAGGCGGAGATGGAGAAATATCTTTGAAAGAAGAACTTCCCGCCAGGAGCTGCGACATCCAAGATCCGACTGTGGATGCATTGGATTCTGAAGCAGCGGAGGAGTCAGACAACGACAGCGTGGTGGGAGGACTCGATCCTGCTTCACAGAGGGACTCTGAGCCGATCACTCGGTCTTTTTTGAAGCAGACCATCGCTCAAGCAATGTTGCCGATTATGAAGGAACTTAAAGGGAGTCTGTCAGCAGGATATTGGGTAAAGAGATAATTGCATCTAGAGACCGGTCCTTACTGCTGTGATTGTAAATATGTAAGTGTAATTGTTATTAGGGCAGTAGTTTACATAAAAAAGCGTTTTTATTAACATGTGAAATACCTGGATAAGGAGCCCAAGGGGAGGTCCTGCGAGCCGTTGGAGCCCGGGCACGCCGCACATTTCGGAGCCCAGCACCGCCCTCCAGCTAATTATGCACGCCCCTTCAGTGCTGTCTTCTCCCCCGGCTGCGGCGCATCTCATGCATGCGCCGTGCAAAAGAGTCTGTGCCGCAGCCGGAGGAGAAGACAGCGCTGAAGGGGCGTGCATAATTAGCTGGAGGGCGGTGCTGGTTTCCGAAATCTGCTGCGTGCCCGGGCTCCAACGGCTCGCAGGACCTCCCCTTGGGCTCCTTATCCAGATATTTCACATGTTAATAAAAACGCTTTTTTATGTAAACTACTGCCCTAATAACAATTACACTTACATATTTACAATCACAGCAGTAAGGCCGGTATAGAGATGTAATTATCTCTATACCCAATATCCTGCTGACAGAATCCCTTTAAGGACATTAAAGCGGACCTCCGCCATCTTGGGGGCCACGTGGACTCTTTGGAGGAACATCAGTCTGTCTTACTTGCCTTCGGCAGCTCAGTAAAAGCTCAATTCTTGGAGCAGAAGCGCCAGCTTAATGCTGCTTTTAACCAAATGAAAGACTTAGAAAATCGCAATCGTAGGAACTACCTGCGCATAAAAGGCATTCCTGAGGAGCACGCACCGGAAGCTCTTGCACAAGTAGCTAACAACATTTTTTCCACCATCTTGGGGCAGGAGAGGGCTTCTTCCATAACGATCAAAAGAATTCACAGAGCCTTACATCCTAAACCGGGCCCTGCAGAACCTCCGAGAGATGTAATTTGTAAACTGCTCAACTTTGCAGACACATCTGCCCTTTTTCGGGAAGCACGAGAGAAGGAAGAAATATTATTGGACTTGATCCCTGTGCATCTCTATCAGGACCTATCACCTACTACTTTGGCCAAAAGAAGAACTATGAGGCCACTTCTGGAACATCTGCGAGCACATAACCTGATTTATCATTGGCTCTACCCTTTCGGTATTGTGATCATCCATAACAATAAGCAAATAGCTATTCGCACCCCGGAGGATTTATAAGCTGCCTGGTCCAAACTGGGTATCACACCGGTGCTGGTCCCTTCCTTGATGCATGTTCCAATGGATGATGACCTACCAAATCTACCTCAGCCACCGGAGCCCTGGTCCATCGCAGGAGAGAAGAGGCAACATCAGAAACTAAGAAGAACCTTGCCGAAGGACATTATAACCTGAGTCTGGTTTATTTACAAGTATTTCACTGTACTAGAGAGATTTTTCTTTTATTGTTCAAATATGTTGTTTTGGGCTTATTTCTGTGTCTGCATATACATACTCGGGGAGTTATAGTGTTTGGTTTCCCTGTAGGAATGTTGCATTAGATTCGGCGGGAACGTCCTAGCCCCGTCACCTTTTTTCTACACAAGTTAGCTGTATGCAATATATGGCATAGCTCTCTCCTCTTATTATGGCGTCCTCTGTTTTTGCCGCTATAATTCTTTTGTGCCTTTCTTTCTCATTTTCATATCGTTTTCTGTCCAACTTATTTTATCTACTTTACCTTCTTCATCTGATAACAACAGTCGGGTGGGATGGCCTTTGTGGGGCAGGCCTAGACGGTGATGTGTATATTCACCAATTTCCACCCTGTTTGCACTTTAACACTGATCGAACTCGTTCCGGTTAAGCGGGTCATGGGATTGAACTGCTTTCTGATGGCCTCAGCCCTGCCTGGCCCAGCTTGAGCTAGCTATGTTTGTTTTTTCTTTATAAAGGATGATGAAGATCAGATCACTTGGAGTGGCGCTGTGTAAGGAGTTCTCGTCACCAGAATATTGATGGAGAAGTAGATGTTTATTGGAATGATGTCTACGCGTTTCGGAGGATCATGCCTCCTTCTTCAGGACAATAATAACACATAGTGCAAACAACAGTACATTTAAAAAGCCGTTTTTGGCGCCAAGAGTGAAAAGGGGGCGTGGCCATGGTTGTGGGTTTTTGTTGTTTTTTTTTTTTATAAACTTTCTTACAAAGTCAGAGTATATAAAATATATAAAATACAAAAAGAAACAGAGTGGCGCGTCAAAAGTGCCTAATTAAAATGTATGAAGAAAGGGATAAAAACAAAGTAATGCCCTTACCCCTAGTGGATGTGCAGAGCCACAACCACCACGACAAGCTTCGCCAGTATGGATGCACGTATATCCTTTATACCTAACTTACACCGGAGGATTCTTCCCAGTGTGTATCTGTGGATCACGGCAGCAGTGAGGGACTTACTATCCGTTTAGCTGGTCGGTTTGATAATAACCAGCTGAGTCGTCTATAGTAGTTGTGGCTTCTCACAGCTACAAAGGGTAAGCAGAATTGACACCTATTAACACCGCACATGTGGCGCGCACAATCTCTTTTTGTTTCTACATGTTTTTTCTTTATACCCTATTGTATATTTTATCAGTTCAATTTGGTTGTGGGTTAATTTTCTGTGGGGACCCTTGGGCAGCAGGTGCGAAGTCAGCGTCATGTTTTGTTTTAGCCCTCTCCATATTGTATCATGACCAAACATGTATTTTCTTCCTTTAATGTAAAAGGGTTTAATGTACCCCAAAAAAGGTCACAAGTATTTACCCTATTGCGTAAGAGTTCACCATCTGTCCTCTTTATACAAGAAATGCATTTCAAAGTTCATAGAATACCTAAATTGCAGTATTCTCCATTTGACCGTTGGTTTCATAGCTGTAGTGGTGATCAAGCCTCCAGGGGTACTAGTATAGCTTTTAAAAGAGGTATAGCCTTCACTCATTTACAAACTATATCAGATCCTGGAGGCAGGTTCCTTTTTGTTAAAGGGCACCTGGATGGTGTGCTTATTACCTTAGCCAGTGTATACGCTCCCAATAAGGGATAAATAAGCTGGTTCATGGAAGTTCTTAGACAGCTACATTTGTTTTCTGAGTGTATAATACTCTTTGGAAGGGACTTTAATGTAGCCCTTAACCCATTTTTGTATTTGTCCTCCTCACGTTCAGCTGTTTCTTTTGCGGGCTTAAGCAAACTGAATTCCTCGCTGGATAATCTTCACCTAGTGGACACTTGGAGACACCTGACACCAAAGATTTTTCTTTCTTTTCCCATGTTCATCACTTATCAGCGTATTGATTATTTTTTTTATCTCGCAGACTGCGTTCTCAGAAGTTAGATCTGCTGACATAGGGTCAATCTCTGTATCAGATCACACCCCTATTAATATAGACCTTCATCTACCATCTCCCACCCCACGAGCCTGGACATGGAGGCTTAACGAAACTTTGCTGAAGGATGATGCTACGATCTCATCATTAAAGGGGTTATCCCACGAATAATGTAAAAAATGAAAATCAGATATCATATAGTCCATACCAACCTCTTTCTAACAAAGCTAGAATCAGCCCTGTACCTCACATGGATCCAGAGATTTCCACATTCATTGCTCTGCTAGATTTATATAGAGCTGGCAGCTCAAGGGGAGTGTCTTTTCTGCTGCAGCTCAGGGGGCGTGCCTCAGCTCCTCCTATCACAGCTCAGGAGGCAGTTGAAGGATGAAACTGAGCATGTGCGGCCTTCTCAGTGAGCAGGTCAACTAAATAAGAAATTAAGTGGCCCTATACACATACATTTTACTGAATAACTCAGTAGCTACACAGACTTTTTAATTACATGCAATTACAAAAGTATTCAGATTCAGGTGCTGGTTTGAAAACTGTAGAATATTTTTCGTGGGACAACCCCTTTAAGTGAGAAATCGTCTAATTATTTCCTTTCAAATATTACTCCAGATGTTTCATTCCCAACAGTATGGGAGGCCTTTCAGGGGTGAGCTTATAGTCTTAGGTTCAGCTGTGAAGAAAAAACGATCTCAGGAGGTTGACTCTCTGTTACGCAAGATCTCTGACTTAGAGAAGACACATAAGCACTCACTAGCTCTTTCTCAACTCTCAAAACTAACTATGTTAAGGAGTCAGCTTAAAGATCTATTAGGAACTAGATATGCGAAGAACTTGTTATATTCCAAACAACGTATCTATGCTCATGGAGACAAAGGGGGGAAAGTGATGTCTGCTCTTTTAAAAGGAACCAACGTTCTCAGTCCAATACAGTACTATACCAGACTGAGGAAATAGCTTCTCAATTTGCTAACTTTTATGGGCAATTGTATAATCTAAATGATAACGAAACTCAAGCAGAATGAAGCACTAGATCAGAGGAGCTGAGGAAGTTTCTAGATTCTTTACATCTACAGACACTTTCCCCTGATGACGCTTCATCCTTATTGCAGCGAGTTACATTGCAAAAAATCCATAAGGCTATTTGTACAACTCCAGTAGGGAAAAGCCCAGGACCTGATGGTCTACCAATGATATACTATAAGAAATTCCAGCATGTATTATTGCCTCACTTTAACAAGGACTTGCAAATATGTAGCAGTTATCGTCCCATATCTCTCCTTAACTGCGATGTCAAACTTTGGGCCAAAATCCTCGCCCGTCGCTTGCAGGTGTTTCTGCCGCACCTGATATCTAAGGAGCAGACAGGTATTGTCCCCTCTAGAGAGGGGAAGGATAACGCAAACAGAGTAATGAGTGCTGTTCACTATGCCAGGTCTTTTAAGATCCCCATGGCATTTGATAGAATTGATTGGCTTTTCATGAAAGAGACATTATGGAGATTTGATCTTCCCTCGGCCTTCATTGAAGCAATTTTTTCTTTATACACCTAATCTTCAGCTAAAGTCAAAGTTAAAAACACGTTGTCACCTGCCTTTAAAATATCTAAAGGTACTCATCAGGGTTGCCCTCTTTCCCTTAGCTTATTTGTTTTGTTTATGGAAACCTTGATACAAGCAATCAGACAGCATCCTCACATTAAGGGCCTGCACACTCAATCTGGTATTCATACAGCTGCAGAATATGCGGACGACTTATTAATATTCATCACGAATCCATCTCAAGCCTTCCCACATATTTTAACATTACTACAGGATTTTGGGCGTTTGTCCAATTTTAAAATAAATCTAGGAAAGTCAGAGGTCCTCAATATTTCTTTAGACTCCCTTTAGAGGAAGTATCTTCATTAAAAGCTACTCCCCCGTTTGCCTAGCAAACTTCCTCCTTGTCCTAGGCTTGAAGGTACCTTCTGATCTTTCCAAAGTATATCATCTAAATTATCGCCCATTACTTAACCAAATTAGTGCACAACTGGCTAGAGATCCACTTCCTTTTCTTTCATGGATTGGAAGGAAACATTATCTCACAACTTAAATACTCCCCAAGTTTCTATACTTAAAGAAGAACTCCCGACAAATATTTTATTCCATGTCCTGCTAGAAATGTACATGATATAATCTATAGTGAATGTCATTTTCTTACCAGTGTCTAAATTTTTGACTTATATCATCTTGAAGTTTCTTATCTGTGTCATGTGACCAGCAATTAGACCCACCAACTCACACATAGACTTATGTGTGGACAGGAAGTCTAATTCTCTATGTATTCCTATGAGACTGGCTTTCTGTCCTGGGTCAGTTGGAGGTCAGGGAGTTGGTCACATGACCCAGCTACAATTAGAAGAGGTTTTTACTCACATCAACAGTCACTGATAAGAAAATGACAATCACTACAGATTATATCATGCACCTTTCTAACAGGTCAGAGAAAAAATTTGCGGGAGTTCTTCTTTAATGCAGATAGCCCCCATCCATTTACCCACTGCCTTTTTCCTAAAGTATTAGGAGACTATTTTGTAAGGTCTTTGGAAGGGCTCTCGCCCTAGGCTGAGCTATGGTCTTCTCTCTCTCCCAAAGCAGAAAGGTGGCATTGATCTGCCATACATTAAAGTCTATTATACTGCTATACAACTACAGAGATGGCTAGACATCAATAAATATATGGGAAACTCTTTGTCGGCTTTGTTGGAGAGAGACGGACTTACTCATGCACAAATGTCTCTTATGTGGTCAGAACCGAAGGAGCAAGCTTTCTCTGGAGTCACCAACATTTTGACTAGGGGTCTCTTGAAGGTCTGGCATAGGACACGCAATAACAAATCTGTTGCACCTTTCCCGTCTCCTCAAACACCAGCTGGTTACTTGCCTCTCCTGGCTGGGAAAACCTCCCCTCCACAACACGCTAAGACATTATGGGAGCAATTATGCTTGTGTCCACTCTCTGTTTTACTTCATGAAGGGAAAATTCCATCACATACTTCTTTGGTACAGAAACTAGATGGGTCCCAAATACACATTTTGCAATATTCCCAATTCCACCAAAGTTGCCAGAGCTTGTTAGCTGCTTACTCAACCAACAGACCAGTTACTGAGTTTGAGAAGTTCCTTTATTCACCTACATTACCCCTGAAAGCGATGTTGCAGTTGTATAAAATGTTATTGACTCAAAACTCAGCTGTGGCACCCGGCTTTATAGCAGAATGGATGGAAGAATGAAATATTTCATGATCTGAAACTGAAACATATCGAATGTTCAGCAAATCTCGTGGCTAATCTAAATGTGTCCATTAACAAGAAAACTCATATAAAACCATTTCCAGATGGTAAAGAACACCTGCTTTCCTATATCAAAGGGGAGCAATAGACAATGATTGGGTAAATAAAGTTGATCAAATATGTAGACTTTGAGAACTCGCCTCTTGGATTGAATGTAGGCATGAAAGCTTCTTGCGGATTTGGCTGCCTTGGAAAAATTTCAGAAACATCTAATAGCCACATCTGGATGTAACATTACTTTACGTACCTGACAGGGAGTGTTCCACAGAATATTCAAAAAGGGTTCAAAAACGGAGCCCGGGAACTATAGGCCGGTAAGTTTAACATCTGTCGTGGGTAAACTGTTTGTGGGTTTTCTAAGAGATGCTATCTTGGAGTACCTCAATGAAAATAAGCAAATAACTCCATATCAGCATGGCTTCATGAGGGATCGGTCATGTCAAACCAATTTAATCAGTTTTTATGAGCAGGTAAGTTCTAGAATGGACCACGGCGAATCAATGGAAGTCGTATATCTGGACTTCTCCAAAGCATTTGACACGGTACCACATAAAAGGTTAGTATATAAAATGAGAATGCTTGGCCTGGGAGAAAATGTCTGTATGTGGGTAAGTAACTGGCTCAGTGATAGAAAACAGAGGGTGGTTATTAACGGCACATATTCAGATTGGGTCACTGTCACTAGTGGGGTACCACAGGGGTCAGTATTGAGCCCTATTCTCTTCAATATATTTATTAATGATCTTGTAGAAAGCTTGCACAGTAAAATATCAATTCTTGCAGATGACACTAAACTGTGTAAAGTAATTAACACAGAAGAGGACAGTACACTGCTACAGATGAATCTGGATAGACTGGAGGCCTGGGCAGAGAAGTGGCAGATGAGGTTTAACACTGACAAATGTAAGGTTATGCATATGGGAAGGAATAATGCAAGTCACCAGTACATACCAAATGGTAAAATATTCGGTAACTCTGACATGGAAAAGGACCTAGGAATTTTAGTGAACAGCAAACTAAGCTGTAGAAACCAGTGCCCGACAGCTGCTGCCAAGGCCAATAAGATAATGGGTTGCATCAAAAGAGGCATAGATGCCCGTGATGAGAACATAGTCCTGCCACTTTACAAATCACTAGTCAGACCACACATGGAGTACTGTGTACAGTTCTGGGCTCCTGTGAACAAGGCAGACATAGCAGAGCTGGAGAGGGTTCAGAGGAGGGCAACTAAAGTAATAACTGGAATGGGTGGACTACAGTACCCAGAAAGATGATCAAAATTAGGCTTATTCACTTTAGAAAAAAGACGACTGAGGGGAGATCTAATAACTATGTATAAATATATCAGAGGTCAGTACAGAGATCTCTCCCATGATCTATTTATCCCCAGGACTGTGACAAGGGGACATCCTCTGCGTCTGGAGGAAAGAAGGTTTGTACACAAACATAGAAGAGGATTCTTTACGGTAAGAGCAGTGAGACTATAGAACTCTCTGCCTGAGGAGGTGGTGATGGTAAGTTCACTAAAAGAGTTCAAGAGGGGCCTGGATGTATTTCTGGAGGGTAATAATATTACAGGTTATAGTTACTAGAGATGGGTCGTTGATCCAGGGAGTAATTCTGATTGCCTGATTGGAGTCGGGAAGGAATTTTTTTTGGAAATTGGCTTCTACCTCACAGGGTTTTTTTGCCTTCCTCTGGCTCAACTTGTAGGAAAACAGGCCGAACTGGATGGACAGATGTCTTTTTTCGGCCTTATAAACTATGTTACTGTTACTATGTTACCTTGTCAGGGTGTTATACTTTGTTTTCTACCTCTTATACCTTTTTACTTTTTCTTTTTGTATATTACACCTTTTTACAATATTCTCTCTTTTAAAGGTCTGATATTTTCTTCACTTTCTTTATTTTCTCCTGATTTCTTTACCTTCTTGCTGCTTACGCTGCTGGGTTTGCTCGCTGCCTGGGGGTCCTCCACAGATGGTGCTATAGTACCGTTCATTGTTCAACATGTTGTGTATGTTTTACATTACTGCGCATAGGTGTGATGAGAATTATTTTTCTACAGCTTTATCTGACAATATCGATGTCTTCATGTCCTTATTATCCTATATAGTTATCACTTTCATTGGACAGATTGTCGTACAAAAGAGGACTTTTATTACATGCTGTACCCAGTTGAAATTGTAATGTGTGTGATCTCATTCACCTGCGTGCGATTTCTTTTTGTATTACTGTAGTTGCATTGTATCTTCAATAAAAAGATTTATTAAAAAAATATATATACATTATCCTCTCAATTTTGTGTACACTAATGCCAGTAGCTTGACTAATAAAACTAGTTAACTGGAATTAGTCATGTGTGAGGAGGACTATGACATAGTGGGAATAACTGAGACATGGCTGGATGATAGCTATGACTGAGCAGTTAACGTACAGGGTTACAGTCTGTTTAGAAATGATCGTCAAAACTGGAGAGGAGGAAAGGTTTGCTTTTATGTAAAGTCCTGTCTAAAGCCCATATTCCGGGAAGATATAAGTGAGGGACATGAACATGTGGAGTCACTGTGGGTAGAAATACATGGAGGCAAAAACAATAATAAAATACTAATAGGAGTTTATTATAAGCCACCTAAGCCACGAATTTGACACTGTACCACATAAAAGGTTAGCATATAAAATGAGAATGCCTGGACTGGCAGAAAAAAAGGGGGGTCAGTACTGGGCCCTATTCTCTTTAATATATTTATTAATGATCTTGTAGAAGGTTTGCACAGTAAAATATCTATTTTTGCAGATGACATTAAACTGTGTAAAGTAATTAACACAGAAAAGGACAGTATACTGCTTCAGATGAATCTGGATAGATTGGAGGCTTGGGCAGAAAGTGTCAGATGAGGTTTAACACTGACAAATGTAAGGTTATGCACATGGGAAGGAATAATGCAAGTCACCAGTGCATACTAAATGGTAAAACACTGGGTAACACTGACATGGAAAAGGACTTAGGAAGCTGTAGAAACCAGTGCCAGGCAGCTGCTGCCAAGGACGATAAGATAATGGGTTGCATCCAGGCCCGGACTGGCCATCTTCCGGACCGGGCATCTGCCCGGTGGGCCGCAGGATATTTTGGAAAAGTGGGCTGCCCAGCGCAAATATGGGGAAGGCTGGGCTGGGGGGCAGGAGGGCACATGCACATGTCAGGGCCGCTGTGGCTACTGAACTCAATTGTATCTGCATCCTCTAGATGCAGATACAATTGTGCCTGCAGCAGCCAGCGCCGGCAGAACGAGGGAACCTCTGGTTCCCTGCTCCGCTATTCCCGGAGGCCGGCGCACTGATGTGACGTAGGCGGCGCGATGACGTCATCGCGCCACCTGCGACGTTACACAGGGGCAGACCCGCCAGAAGCCAGGTCTGCATCGTGGGACCGCGCCTGGACAGGTAAGTATAAACTGCCCTCTCCCTATACTGTCTACATGCAGCCCTAAACCTAATACTGGCCCCTGCCTCCCTATTTCTGATCCCCCAATACTGGCCCTGCCTTACCTTAACCCTAATACTGGCTATACAGACCCCCAATAGTGGCCCTGCCTTACCCTAATACTGGCTACTCACCCCCAATACTGGCCCTGCCTTACTCTATACTGGCTACTGACCCCCAATACTGGCCCTGCCTTACCCCTAACCCTGGTCTCTGACCCTCAATACTGGCCCTGCCTGACCCCTAACCCTAATACTGGCCCCTGACCCCTACCCTGGTACTGACCTCTAACCTCGGACCCCTAACCCTGATACTGGCCCCTGACCCCCTAGTATTGACCTCTAATACTGGCCATGTCCCATCCCTAACCCTAGTACTGACCTCTAACCCTGGACCCCCTAACTCTAATACTGTCCGTAACCCTAATATTGACCGCTAACCCTAATATACTGTACTGACCCCTAATACTTTCTCTAACTCTAATAGTACGCCATACTGACCCCTAACCCTACTATTGACCACTAACCCTAAGGCTACATTCACATGACCATATGTGTTTTGCGGTCCACAATTGCGGATCCACAAAACACGGATACTGGCCGTGTGCGTTCCACATTTTGTGGAACACATATGCCCAGCCCTTTGATAGAAATGCCTGTTCTCATCTGAGATTGCGGTCAAGGATAGGACATACTCTATCATTTTTGCAGGGCCGTGAAACGGAACTACGGATTTGTGGCCCCATTGAAGTGAATGGAAATATGATCATGTGAATGTACCCTAATGCTGCCTCTAACCCCAATACTGGCACCTAACTGATACCGACCCTAATCCTAATACTGGCCCTAAGGGTGCATTCAGACGACCATATTTCTGGGTCTGCATCCGTTCCACACTTTTGTGGAATGGGTGTGGACCCATTTATTTCAGTGTGGCCGCAAAAGATGCTGACAGCACACCATGTACTGTCCGCATCCGTAGTTTCGTTCCGTGGCCCCACGAAAAATATAGAGCATGTGTCCTATTCTTGTCCGCAAAAATAGGCATTTCTATATAGGGCTGGCACTGTGCGTTCTGCAAAATGTGTTTTGCGGATCCACAATTTGGGGACTGCAAAACACTTTCAGTCATCTGAATGTAGCTTTATGCTAATACTATACCTAACCCCAATACTGGCCCCTAACCCCAATACTGGCTCCTAACCCCACTACTGACCCCTAACCCTAACACTGACCTCTAACTCTAATACTGGCCCTGATATACAAACACTAATGCTAATCCTATCCCTAAAACTGACCGGAACCTTAACTACAACCCCCAATACCTCACGTACCTCACAGTGACCATAATATATGACTGTCCACATATATCTGTACACACTACATCTTTTATACCTCACACCTGACACATAGTATACACACAGAGTACTGATATGTCAGGTACAAGGTATAATAGATGCAGTGGGTAAACGTATATAGTATATACAGTAGTGTACTGATACAAGGTATAATAGATGTAGTCTGTACAGATATATAATATACAGTCATGGCCAAAAGTTTTGAGAATGACACAAATATTATATTTTCACATGATCTGCTGCCCTCTGGTTTTTATGTGTGTTTGTCAGATGTTTTTATCACATACAGAAATATAATTGCAATCATATTATGAGTAACAAAAGCTTATATTGACAGTTAGAATGAGTTAATGCAGCAAGTCAATATTTGCAGTGTTGACCCTTCTTCTTCAGGACCCCTGCAATTCTCCCTGGCATGCTCTCAATCAACTTCTGGACCAAATCCTGACTGATAGCAGTCCATTCTTGCACAATCAATGCTTGCATTTTGTCAGAATTTGTAGGTTTTTGTTTGTCCACCCGTCTCTTGATGATTGACCACAAGTTCTCAATGGGATTAAGATCTGGGGAGTTTCCAGGCCATGGACCCAAAATCTCTATGTTTTGTTCCCTGAGCCATTTAGTTATCACCTTTGCGTTATGGCAAGGTGCTCCATCATGCTGGAAAAGGCATTGTTGATCGCCAAACTGCTCTTGGACGGTTGGGAGAAGTTGCTCTCGGAGGACATTCTGGTACCATTCTTTATTCATGGCTGTGTTTTTAGGCAAGACTGTGAGAGAGCCGATTCCCTTGGCTGAGAAGCAACCCCACACATGAATGGTTTCAGGATGCTTTACAGTTGGCATGAGACAAGACTGGTGTAGCGCTCACCTCGTCTTCTCCGAATAAGCTGTTTTCCAGATGTCCCAAACAATCGAAAAGGGGATTCATCAGAGAAAATGACTTTACCCCAGTCCTCAGCAGTCCACTCCCTGTACCTTTTGCAGAATATCAGTCTGTCCCTGATGTTTTTTCTGGAGAGAAGTGGCTTCTTTGCTGCCCTCCTTGAGACCAGGCCTTGCTCCAAGAGTCTCCGCCTCACAGTGCGTGCAGATGCACTCACACCTGCCTGCTGCCATTCCTGAGCAAGCTCTGCACTGCTGGTAGCCCGATCCCGCAGCTGAAACACTTTTAAGAGATGGTCTTGGCGCTTGCTGGTCTTTCTTGGGTGCCCTGGAGCCTTTTTGGCAACAATGGAATCTCTCTCCTTGAAGTTCTTGATGATGCGATAGATTGTTGACTGAGGTGCAATCTTTCTAGCTGCGATACTCTTCCCTGTTAGGCCATTTTTGTGCAGAGCAATGATGACTGCACGTGTTTCTTTAGAGATAACCATGGTTAACAGAAGAGAAACAATGATGCCAAGCACCAGCCTCCTTTTAAAGTGTCCAGTGGTGTCATTCTTACTTAATCATGACAGATTGATCTCCAGCCCTGTCCTCATCAACACCTACACCTGTGTTAATGGAGCAATCACTGAAACGATGTTAGCTGGTCCTTTTAAGGCAGGGCTGCAATGATGTTGAAATGTGTTTTGGGGGATAAAGTTCATTTTCTAGGCAAATATTGACTTTGCAAGTAATTGCTGTTAAGCTGATCACTCTTTATAACATTCTGGAGTATATGCAAATTGCCATTATAAAAACTGAAGCAGTAGACTTTGTAAAAATTAATATTTGTATCATTCTCAAAACTTTTGGCCATGACTGTATACAGCAGTGTACTGATATGTGAGGTACAAGGTATAATAGATGCAGTGTGTACAGATATATAGTGTATACAGCAGTATACTCATATGTGAGGTATGAGGTATAATAGATGTAGTGTGTACTGATATATAGTATATAAAGACACATATAAGAGGCACTTTTTATAAGGGGCACCAAGCATGTGGCACTAGCATCAGGAGCACTGTGTGTGGCACTATAAACACAGGGCATATGACACTATATACAGAGGGCACAGAGCATGTAGCACTATACACAGAGGGCACAGAGCATGTGGCACTATACACAGAGGGTACAGAATATGTGGCACTACTATTGGGGGCCTTCTGTGTAGCACTAATGCTGCTGTTATGTTCAGAGCACAGCATGTGGCACTGAGATGAGTCTGTGTCAGTCTGCAGGATACCAATGTGTTGGTAAAGAATGAAGCTAAAGAGATCTTCTCGGCAAAAACTGCAGAGCTGAATTCTGGACGGGAGAAGTCATCATGGTGGCCAGATAGAGAGGAACTCAAGAGGAGACGTCATCTGTAAGTCACTAAATGGAAATGATTATTCTGCTACTGACTGTGTATTATGAGTGTTGTAGTCACCAGGATGATCTACAGCTGATGATGGGTGGTAGCATGCGGTTTTGTGCAACAACTCTCAGTATCCCTTTACACTTGTTCAGGCCATACTGGGAGCTGTAGTTTCACACCGCACAAGGTCATATGGCGAGGGCTGACCTGACTACTCAGATGGTATCTGTACTGAACTTTTAAAATCTGATGCTGTATTTATGTACTGCACATGGTTCTGGTGCTGTATTTATGTAATGAGCTTGGTTCTGGTGCTGTATTTATGTAGAGAACTTGGTTCTGGTGCTGTATTTATGTAGAGAACTTGGTTCCGGTGCTGTATTTATGTAGAGAACTTGGTTCTGGTGCTGTATTTATGTAGAGAACTTGGTTCTGGTGCTGTATTTGACTTATGGGTTTTATTATGGTGCTAAATTTCTTGTTGACTTTGTTGCTGTATTTGTGAAACCACACACTCCAGGTATTTCTAATTGATTGCAAATGTAGCTCAGTTTACCCTAAGGGTGGGTTCACACGTTGCATTTTGGTGATGCGTTTTGAAACGCATCGGGCGCAACTCTAAACGCATATGCGTTTTCACAAAAACACATGCATTTGGTTGATAGAAACGTGTTTAGCGTTGTAATATAAATCATAATGATTAACAACGCTAAACACGTTTCTATCAACCAAACACATGCGTTTTGGTGAAAACGGTCTGGCAGAGGGTTTGTGCCAGGGCTGCTTTTTAGTCCCAGTCCGGCCCTGGTTGCATCAAAAGGGCCCGTGATGAGAACATAGTCCTGCCACTTTACAAATCACTAGTCAGACCACACATGGAGTACTGTGCACAGTTCTGGGCTCCTGTGAACAAGGCAGACATAGCAGAGCTGGAGAGGGTTCAGAGGAGGGCAACTAAAGTAATAACTGGAATTGGTCGGATTACAGTACCCAGAAATATTATCAAAATTAGGGTTATACACTTTAGAAAAAAGACGACTAAGGGGAGATCTAATAACTATGTATAAATATATCAGGGTCAGTATAGAGATCTGTCCCATCAACTATTCATCCCCAGGACTGTAACTGTGAGAAGGGGACATCCTCTGCGTCTGGAGGAAAGAAGGTTTGTACACAAACATAGAAGAGGATTCTTTATGGTAAGAGCAGTGAGACTATGGAACTCTCTGCCTGAGGCGGTATTGATGTTGAATTCCCTAAAAGAGTTCAAAAGGGGCCTGGATGTATTCTGGAGTGTAATAATGTTACAGGTTATAGTTACTAGAAATGGGTTGTTGATCCAGGGAGTTATTCTGATTGGAGTTGGGAAGGATTTTTTTCCCCTAATGTGAGGTAAATTGGCTTTTACCTCACAAGGTTTTTGTTTGCTTTCCCCTGGATCAACTTGCAGGATAACAGGCTGAACTAGATGAACAGTTTTGATTGATTACAGAGTGAAAACCAGAAGATGTTGGCAAGTAATGGCAGAAATAGTCAACAGCAATTATCAGTAATTCTTGATGTGGTGTGTGCATCTGTTTCCAGAAAAGCTGTGTTACTGTATCATTTCAGGAATATCAGACAGTGGAAGGCTGTGTAGCTGGTATAGCAGTCATAAATTATTTAGTGGAACATGAATGGATGTGGCTTTAAGTTGCTGTTGTGTTGAATATATGTGAAGTTGTATTGGAGACAGATGGATGCTTAGTAGAGCTGTGTGTGCAGTCTGTACTTACATAGTTACATAGTTGTTAAGGTTGGAACAAGACACAAGTCCATCAAGTCCAACCTATAATCCTGCTATATCCATTCCTGTATGGACATTGATCTTCCTTTTAAAAAGGTGTTGGGCCAAGGAAAAGGGTGAGTAGAACAAGATTTCTATACATTGTCATAAGCCTCAATTTTATGTTGAATTAAAAAGTAATCTAAACCTTTTTTGAAGCCATCTACTGTATTTGTGGTGACCAGCTCCTGTGGCAGGCTATTCCAGAGATTCACAGACCTTACTGTAAAGGATGCTTGTCGTCTCTTATGACTGAATCTTTTTTTCTCTAGTTGTAGGGAGTATAAGGGCATGGTTATTAATGTCAGTGGATATGAATAAATGATGCTGCATCAAGAAATTAAAAAATGAAAATGTGAATATGCGTGGAGTACAATATTTATTTATT
Source organism: Rhinella marina (assembly GCA_900303285.1). NCBI lineage: Eukaryota > Metazoa > Chordata > Amphibia > Anura > Bufonidae > Rhinella > Rhinella marina. Next base: position 35,041 of record ONZH01010857.1, on the reverse strand, counting down.
TTTTTTAAAAACCAAAATTTTTGATTGAGCTCAACATTTTTTTTATTAAATTCAAGAAAGTAATGTGATGGAAACCTTTCCTATGGGGCCTTCATGTGTTCATGTCTTGTTCATGAATAATAATATTAATTGTGTCCAGTTTTATGGTTGGTAATAAACGGCCAGGTTAAAGTTAAGACATATTAGACCAAATGTATGTTTTTTTTGTTTTACATCACAATTTGATTGGCAGTGTCATCCCACCACCAAAGACACTTGAAAATCTAATCTAGCGTATCCAGAGCCTAGAAAGAACAGAGAGGAGATCAGGAACACACACCAGCGCATGCCCGGACAGAACTTTGGGTGAGGGTTAAGGCCCAGCACCATTCCTTCTACAGCCTGCAGCCACCTGCAGGCCTCTTCTGGGGCCCTCACCTTCAGCAACCTGCCTCTTCACCAGCCAAGGACGGCATCTGCTCCCTGGATACATCTAAGCACAGTTCTACCACAGGGTGGGGATCACACAGTGAGTACCAGGGGCCTATCCATACTCATTCTGCAAGCCCACAGCACCTCTCCATAAGACCTCCTATCATTGGCCAGCAATCTAATTACAACAAAAGCCCCATTCATAGAGGGCACGATAAACTGCTTCATCATTGTTTACTAAAGACTCCCCTGACAAACCCTGACTGGACCTTACTGTATATCGCATGATAGAACTTAAATACTATCAGTGGCCTGGTAGCATACTGGAGGGTTTGTTTCTCTGCTTTATTCACATACATAGGATTTGATTGTTTAATTGCTGATACATGAGCTCCATCCTGTGGCGCTTTCCTGGATCTGCAACCAGTACATACTCTATAATCAGCTCACCCCATATTATTTTACGCTGCTCTCTTCTGGATGGCCTTGCCTTCCCTCCCTCCCCCCCCTCCTCAGTGCAGGTTGCACTGGAACGTCTTCCTTTTTTTTTTAGCAGTGTATTCCATATTTTAAGAAACCGGTCAGGGATCCCCCTGTCTTGATAGACTTATATATAGCTTATATAGTTTTAGAACAGAATTAACGAGTTGTATCCATTGCTGCTTAGTGGGAATTTTGGGGGTCTTCCAGTTCAAAAGGATGGTTTTCCTTGCATAGTACAGAAGTAACCTAATACAATTTTCTGGGGGACAAAAAAAACTTTTTTTGTACAGCTCACCCTCAATTTGAGTAATCCAGACACTCCCATAATATAAAGAAAAAGGCAGCACGGATGTACACCCCGGATCTGGGGTCATGAGAGACTTCAGTAACAAATTTTTAATAGGTCCAGCACCTTGGAATTTAAAATTAAACGTACCTTTTATTTACATGAATAAAAATTTACAGTGTCCTCGGGGTGACGCGTTTCGCGTAGATTGCGCTTCATCATGCCCTTGGGGATGACATCATTAACCAGCCCCAAGAGACTCATCATACGTAGGTGTGCATACATCCAGAAAACCAATTTTAGCATTTATGTAGAAGTGAACCTCCATCCAGAAATTTTGAAAAATCGGGCATTGCCAAGCATATGAAAGAAGTACTTTCTAGGACTAGATAGTTTATGTAGTACTAGATAGTATATGTATCTACCAGGGGTACAGTACATCCTTTGTAACCATTTCACTGGCAACTATGAATCTCCACGTATGGTTCAGTTGCTTCATATGGGTTGCCTCCAAACTATCTACAGTGCCTTGCGAAAGTATTTGGCCCCCTGGAACTTTTCAACCTTTTGCCACATTTCAGGCTTCAAACAAAAAGATATAACATTTTAAATTTTTGGTAAAGAATCAACAACAAGTGGGTCACAATTGTGAAGTGGAAAGAAATTTATTGGATCATTTAAACTTTTTTTGTAATAATAAAACTGAAAAGTTGGGCGTGCAAAATTATTCGGCCCCCTTGCATTAATACTTTTTTGCGCCACCTTTTGCTGCGATTACAGCTGCAAGTCGCTTGGGGTATGTCTCTATCAGTTTTGCATATCTAGAGACTGAAATTCTTGCCCATTTTTCCTTGCAAAACAGCTCAAGCTCTTTGAGGTTGTATGGAGAGCGTTTGTGAACAGCAGTTTTCAGCTCTTTCCACATATTCTCAATTGGATTCAGGTCTGGACTTTGACTTGGCCATTCTAAGACCTGGATACCTTTATTTTTGAACCATTCCATTGTAGATTTTGCTTTATGTTTGGGATCATTGTCTTGTTGGAAGATAAATCTCCGTCCTAGTCTCAGGTCTTCTGTAGACTCCAACAGGATTTCATCCAGAATGGTCCTGTATTTGGCTCCATCCATCTTCCCATCAATTTTAACCATCTTCCCTGTCCCTGCTGATGAAAAGCAGGCCCAAACCATGATGCTGCCATCACCATGTTTGACAGTGGGGATGGTGTTTTCAGGGTGATGAGCTGTGTTGCTTTTACGCCAAGCATATCGTTTTGCATTGTTTCCAAAAGGTTCGATTTTGGTTTCATCTGACCAGAGCACCTTCTTCCACATGTTTGGTGTGTCTCTCAGGTGGCTTGTGGCAAACTGTAAACAAGATTTTTTTTGGATATCTTTGAGAAATGGCTTTCCTCTTGCCACTCTTCATTAAAGGCCAGATTTTTGAAGTGTTCGACTGATTGTTGTCCTATGGACAGACTCTCCCACCTCAGCTGTAGATCTCTGCAGTTCATCCAGAGTGATCATGGGCCTCTTGGCTGCATCTCTGATCAGTCTTCTCCTTGTTTGAGATGAAAGTTTAGAGGGACGGCCGGGTCTTGGTAGATTTGCAGTGATCTTATACTCCTTCCATTTCAATATGATCACTTGCACAGTGCTCCTTGGGATGTTTAAAGCTTGGGAAATCTTTTGGTATCCAAATCCGGCTTTAAACTTCTCCACAACAGTATCACAGACCCGCCTGGTGTGTTCCTTGGTCTTCATGATGCTCTCTGTGCTTTAAACAGAACCCTGAGACTATCACAGAGCAGGTGCTTTTATACGGAGACTTGATTACACACAGGTGGATTCTATTTATCTTCATCAGTCATTTAGGACAACATTGGATCATTCAGAGATCCTCAATGAACTTCTGGAGTGAGTTTTCTGAACTGAAAGTAAATGGGCCGAATAATTTTGCACACCCCACTTTTCAGTTTTATTATTACAAAAACAGTTTAAATGATCCAATAAATTTCGTTCCACTTCACAATTGTGACCCACTTGTTGTTGATTCTTCACCAAAAATTTAAAATGTTATATCTTTTTGTTTGAAGCCTGAAATGTGGCAAAAGGTTGAAAAGTTCCAGGGGGCCGAATACTTTCGCAAGGCACTGTATATCACGATGCCATTTGATAAAAAAAAATGTATCAAGTGGAGAATCCTGCTGAGCCAGTAATGTCGCGTAGAGTCGACACCAGTTTGGATAATCAAGCGCCCTTCTCACCACCGCCTCAACAGGATTACATTCCAGCCTCAATGGGCCCTTACTGAATTAAGCTTTACAGGCATGATGAAGCTGAAAATATCTATAAAGGCAGTGCTGGGGCAGACTAAATTCTTGCTTCAAACTGTTGAAAGACCTGAATAAACGTCTTTCATAAAGTTGTGTAAGATACCACAAGCCCCTCTGAGACCAAAATTCAAAATCTGTCAGGGAGAACAATTCTGGCAAACTACTATTCCTCCATTAAGCAGATATGGTGACCATCTCTCCCCCTCATGTTCAGCTATATGCATGTTCACCCACTTAACCCAGTTCGCTACCGTAGCAGCCATAGTGTATAATGGTCTGTTACACATTGTCCCTATATGCTTGGTTTGTGAGGGCTTCATATTAGCCCACTAGGGCCGCCTCCAACACCACTGCTGGATTGCTCACATCTGCCCTGATCCACCACGCCACATATCCCAGCTGTACTGCCGCATAATAAATAGTTTAGGCAGCGCTAGGCCCCCCCCCTTCCCGCACATACGATGCCTGAAGAGTCTGTCTAGCGACCCTAGATTGCACCACAGAAAAGAGGTAAGTAATTTATCCATAGTAGCAAAATGTCTCTGAGGTAGTGCTAACGGAGCTGCAGGAGGATCATTTTTACAATATTAACACGACCCATCAAGGTCAATGGTAGGTTCTCCCATGCCTAAGTTTTTTTAGTAATATACTCCATGGTGAAAACAACATTAACCTGGTAGAACTTTGCAGTTACCCTATGGATAGTGATCCCCAAATACTTAATCTGCTCTACAACCTGGAGTTTAGACTGCTTGCATAGGATCAAAATCATCCATCAGACAGAGACTCGATTTAGCCCAATTTACCCTCAAACCAGAGAAACTACCAAACTCATCCACAGGGTCCTACTCCTTCCGATCTTCATTACACTGCACTTTATTACACCGCTCCAGTAAGGTGAATGGAGCAAATACTTGTACTTGCACTATGCCATTGCACTTCATTACACCGCTCCAGTAAAGTGAATGGAGCAAATGCTTGTAATTACACTACGCCATCGCTCCACTCGACACAAGATGTATTGTGATAAGAAGAAAGCGGCACTGGCATGGAGCACCACCTCCTCATCTCACAGCTGATCACCAGTGGTGCTAGGTGTTGGACCCTGATGACGTAGCCTAACAATTTGTCGATATTATTGGCCAGAGAACCCCTTTAAAGGGGTTTTCCCATCTTAGACAATGAGGGCATATCCCACCTCTGGGACCCGCACCTATATAGAGAATGGAGCGGGGAGCACTGTGCATGGAGGACCCCGAGTTTTCCGGGGTCCGGCCACCAACAGGCGTAGCTCCCCAATGTTCCCATAGAAATGAGTTTGGAACCCTGCAGTAACCCTGACATATTTGGGCCTCTCAGCTAATATTGGGCGCTGCCTTGTGTATTGGTGTAGTAATCAGGTATTCTGGTTTGAAAATAACCCCTTTAGGACCATTTTTCACCTTAAGAACAAAGCTGTTTTTTGGAAATGTGATAGGTGTCAATTTATGTGGTAATAACATTGGAATGCTTTTACTTATCCAAGCCATTCTATCAATACATTATATTTCTTGATAGTGGTACATTTGAGTTGATATAATTCACCTTTATTTATTAAAAAATCCAAAATTTACAGAAAATTGTGAAAAATTTTCAAAATTTGAATTTCTCTTCTTTTAAGGTACATACTGATACCTCATAAAATAATTATTACTTGACATTTCCCATATGTCCACTTTTATGCTTGCACCATTTTGTAAATGCAGTTTTATATATTTTTTGGATGTTATAAGCTTTAGAATGTTAGAAGCAAATGTTAACATTTTTAAGAAACTTTTTAAAAAAATTTTGAAAACCCACTGTTTTAAGGACCAGTTCAGTTATGAAGTCACTTTGTGGGGCTTACATAGTGGAAACCACCCACAAATGATAAATTTACACCCCTCAAGTTATTCAAAACTGATTTTACAAACGTTGTTAACCCTTTAGGTGTTCCACAAGAATTAGGTGAATTTTGGAGTTCCACGAAGAAAAAAGGAGATTACATTTTTATATTTCACTTTTTTGGCAGATTTTTCTATAACACATCAAGGGTTAATATTAGAGTTGAGCGAACGTGCTCGTAACGAGCACTGTACTGCTCAGATCCCCTGCGCTCGCATGGGCGCAGGCATCCGGATCCGTCGGGTGAGGATCCGGATGGCTGCGCCCATGCAAGCGCAGGGGATCCGAGCAGTACAGTGCTCGTTACGAGCACATTCGCTCAACTCTAGTTAATATGCAAACAAAACTCAACGTTTAGTACCCCGATCGTGCAGTTTACAGAAACACCCCATATATGGTTGTAAACTGCTGTATCGGCACACAGCAAGGGGCAGAAGGGAAGGAGCACCATATGGATTTTGGAGTGCAGATTTCACTGGGATAATTTTAAGTTGCCATGTCGCATTTGAAGACTCCCTGATGAACCCATATTGTAGAAACTTTCACTCTTTCCATTTTAGAAACTACAGGATAAGGTGACTGTGTTTTTGGTACTATTTTGGGGTATGTATGATTTTTGAACGCTCGGTATTACACTTTTTTGAGGCAAGATAACCAACTTTTTCTGGCACATTTTTTTATTTATTTTTTTACGGCGTTCACCTGACAGTTTAGATCATATTCTATTTTTAAAGAGCAGGTTGTTCTGGATGCAACAATACCAATATGTCTACTTTTATTTTTCTTTTGTTTCAGTTTTACATAATAAAGCATTTTTGAAAACAATTCATGTTTCCATTTTTTTAAAATATATATATTTTTTTAATTTTATGTAAATTATCCTGTGTAGGGCCTCTTTATTTTTGGAAAGAGTTGATGTTTTAATTGGTACGATTTTTTGATCATTCAGTACTACACTTTTTCGAGCAAGGTGACCAAAAAATAGTTGTTTTGGCACAGCTTTTATTTATTTACTTTTTTCACGGCATTCGCCTTAGGGGGTAGATTATGTGTAATTTTTTTTATAGAGCAGGTCATTATGGAAGCAGTGATACCTTTATTTTTCTATTTTTTAGTATTGATTTTGGTTTTACACAGTAAAGGCATTTTTGAAAGGAAAACAATCATGCTGACTTCCTCCAGCGGCTTGATGAAAAATTGCCACACCGGCGAGTATAGCATTTTCCCCCACCACTCACTGCTGACTGCCTGCTACCGCTGCCTCTGTGAACTGTTGCACTGCTACATAGTGGGTGGTAAAGCCCGGGCACGTTTGGCTCTCGACCTCCCACTGCTGCCACTCTGCTGACTCATGGCCACACTACCACCCTGCTGCCTTAGCGCTGCCTCATGCGCAAGCTGCCACCTCTTCTCCTGTTGATGAAGCCCCCTCTTCACCTGGCTCCCACTCCCACGTGTGATTGGCCACATCATCGTCCACTACTGTCTGTACGTCACTGATGTCACCCTCACCAGTCTCAGGGCCACGTGCCTGACTGTTCACAACACCAGCTCCCGCACGACTCTCATCTTCACTACTTGCCCACCTATTGGAGGAAGCAGCGGATCTCTCCTCCAGATCTTGGCTGGGCAATAGTTGCCGACTGTCCTCTAGAATCTCATGCTTGCTAAAAAGTGGAGCCGAGCCAACGGCATACAATACTTCTCAAGCTAAGGGGACAGAAAATGACAGAGGCAGGATATGGATTGGTGGGGGCATAGAGCCTGTTCCTGGGCCATGCCAACTAAGCATCGTCTGATGTCACTTGCGATGAAGTAGAAAACTGAGTCAACCATTTAAGAACCACTGGGTTGCTGGTCAAGCCATGACCACTAGAAGACACTGACAACTCAGGACTGTCATTGTGACTGCTGCTGCCACACCCCCTTTTTTAGCGGATAGTTCTGCCTGCTCCAGAAACATTTTAGCCGCTGCCCGTTTCCTTAGAAGGGCCTGTCACATGTCTGTCCAACATACTGTAAATGAAAAGAAACTGCAAGGGGAAAAAGAGCAATACTTTCAGACTGCAAATTCACCCCAAAAGCAAGGATGAATGGAAGTACTTTGATATATGAAATACACACCCCAAAACTGTTTGTGTCAGGCCGCAAATTCACCCCAAAAGCAAGAATGAATGGACATACTTTTATATATTTAAAATGAACACTCCCCAAAACTGGTTGTATCAGACTGCAAATTCACCTTAACAGCAAGGATGAATGGACGTGCTTTTATATATGAAATGAACACACCCCAAAACTGTTTGTATCAGGCTGCAAATTCACCCCAGAAGAAAGGATGAATGGAAGTAATTTTATGTACAAATCAAATATGGTTGGATGTGCACACCTTACTGGAAGGATAAGAGATACAGAGTATACAAAATGAAATAAAATTTTAATATTAAAATTCCTCACAGTGAGGTATGAAACATCAATATGCAAGTAAAATAATCAATAAAAAAATTGTAATAGTATCAGTTCCCACTGTTTGGGCAAAACATGCGGTATATAAGGTCACAAAAATACCGCAATAGGGTAAGAGACTACAGTACCCCCGAGTACTCTTGTTCGTGCCTCCTCGTGGGGATGAGAAATATTGGAACAAGAGTTAATATCTTCTAATACCCTCTAACATATAATGAGACATATCACGTGAGAAAAGTATAAGACATCCAATACTCTATATGTGAAGAACTTCTTATGCTGACAAGCGCTCCAGATATTTAGATTGCCTTTTAGATTGATATGTGAAGGAACCTTCGTGGCACATAGCGATATTTTTGTGACCTTATATACCGCATGTTTTGCCCAAACAGTGGGAACTGATACTATTACAATTTTTTTATTGATTATTTTACTTGCATATTGATGTTTCATACCTCACTGTGAGGAATTTTAATATTAAAATTTTATTTCATTTTGTATACTCTGTATCTCTTATCCTTCCAGTAAGGTGTGCACATCCAACCATATTTGATTTGTACATTTATCCTTTCTGGATTTGGTGTGATCCAGTGGATGTTGGCACCCTTGATTTCCACTACGATAGTGTGAGCCCAACCCCTGCTGTTTTTATTTGGAAGTAATTTTATATTTGAAATTAACACACCCCGAAAGCAAGGATGAATGGAAGTACTTTGATATACGAAATTAATACACCCCAAAAGCAAGGATGAATGGAAGTACTTTTAAATACTCCAATACACTAATCCTTCTTTTGATGTGAAAGTACTTTACAAGACACAACCAGTTTTTACCTTAAGGACCAAGCTACATTTTTCAAATCTGACATGTTTCACTTTATGTGGTAATAACTCTGGAACGCTTTTACTTATCTAAGCGATTCTGAGATTGTTTTCTCGTGACATATTGTACTTCATGTTAGTGGTAAATTTGAGTCAATATGTTTCACCTTACAAAAAATTTGGAAAAATTCATAATTTTTGAAATTTGAATGTCTCTTCTTTTAAAGCAGATTGTGATACCTCATAAAATAGTTGTTACTGTACATTTCCCAGATGTCTACTTCATGTTGGCATCATTTTGTAAGCATCATTTTATTTTTCAGGAAGTTAGAAGGCTTAGAATTTTAGAAGCAATTCTTAAAATTGTTAAGAAAATTTCCAAAATCCAATTTTCAAGGACCAGTTCAGTTATCAAGTCACTTTGTGGCACTTACATAATAGAAACCACCCATAAATGACCCCATTTTAGAAACTACATCCATCAAGTTAATCAAAACTGATTTTACAAACTTTGTTAACCCTTTAGGTGTTCCACAAGAATAAAAGGAAAATGGAGGTGAATTTTCAAAAATTCACCTTTTTTGCAGATTTTCCATTTTAATCTATTGTCCCTGTAACACAGCAAGGGTTAACAGCCAAACAAAACTCAATATTTATTACCCTGATTCTGCAGTTTACAGAAACACCCCACATGTAGTGGTAAACTGCTGTAGGGGAACATGGCAGGGCATTGAGGGAAAAGAGCACCATATGGATTTTGGAGGGCAGATGTCGCTGGGATAATTTTAAGTTGCCATGTCACATTTGAAGACCCCTTGATGCACCCCTAGAGTAGAAACTCCCAAAAAGTGACCCCATTTTGTAAACTATAAGAGGAGGTGACAGTTTTATTGGTACTATTTTGTGGTACATATGATTTTTGATTGCTCAGTATTACACATTTTGTGAGGCAAGGTAACAAAAAAAATGGCTGTTGTGGCACAGTTTTTATTTTTTGTTTTTTACAGAGTTCTCCTGACAGGATAGATCATGTGTTGCTTTTATAGAGCAGGTTGATACAGACGCAACAATACCAAATATGTGTATTTTTTTCTGTTGTTTCATAATAAAGCATTTTTCAAACCAAAAATTATGTTTTTGTGTCTAATAACTATGCAACTCTTTAAAACAACCTAAAATCTCTAGTAATCACTTTTTAACACCAATTAGTGAAGCAAGGTGTAATAGAATAGCTCCTATTACCCAGGCTTTACACTTCCCTATTGGTCCCTGCTCTCTCCCTAAAGTGTGGATAATGCCTCCCTATCCTTTCCCTACACTATGAATAATCTTTCCCTGAACAGTTCATTTTTTAAAATAAAGTATTTTCTAAACACTGCCCCTAGTGCCTGTAACCCAGGGGTAGGGAACCTCCGGCTCTCCAGCTGTTGTGAAACTACAATTCCCAGCATGCTTCATTCATTTCTATGAGAGTTCTTAGAAGAGCAGAGCGAGTATGCTTGCTGGGAGTTGTAGTTTCACAACAGCTGGAGAGCCGGAGGTTCCCTACCCCTGCGTAACGTCTCCCCCTGCATTAAGTTCACTGTAAAATGGCAGAGACCGGGCATGAGGAGGCTTTTTATAGGGCTGTGACCTCACAGGGGCTGGCTATCTGCTGATTGGCTGTCTGCATGGCATACTGGGGGCTTAATCGTTCCCAGGCTTCTTACTTTAACTTTGTAACATGTGTAGCAGCCATTTTAAAAGAAATGCGATTTGTTACCACGAAACATGCGGAAATCAAATTTTTCCTGAAATTTGGATCAAATTCCACTTCATCATCTTTGATTTGCTTATCTCTACGCATGACATAAGCTATGTAATACTAAAAGTCTTATATAGCCAACCCTCATCCATCACTTGATGGCACCTGCAAGGGGGAATGTTTATACAAGATTTGCATAAAACATGGCAAAAAAAATCCAGAAAAAGAACAAGAAAAAAAGTAACATCACATTAATTGTATTGCAGAATAAGATCATGTTTTTTATTGAGGTTAGTAGGAGTACAGCTGCCCAGCCGGAAAATCCAAAAGGACTCCCGGCTTAGCAGTTTCTTCCTATGGTACCCTTGTTTGATTGGGGCCGTGACTCGCTCAACTCTCTGAACTAACAGAGAGGAAATATTGCCTCTATATATATTGGCAAAATGTAAAGTGGCCGCTGAAACATTTCTAGTTTACTGCCAAAAATACTTGATAATATAATGAAAAATATAATTTTGTAGGCACACTTTCATAGAGGAATCACACTCATAATAGATACTTCATTTATTGTATACAAATATTAAAACAATAATTATTATTAATGAAAATAAAAAAACAAATGAGTAAGGTCAAAAGCTCGCAATTAGAGACTAGCTGTTTGTTAGTTGGAGTGTGTATCCTCCTATAGAATTATAAATCTCCTCATGGATTTGTTAGTGTTGTTAAGAATGTTCATTGTGGTTTGGAGGGTATTCATCAATATACTGTTTATACAAACTATTGATGATGAAAAAGCAGTAGTGTTGGCAGTCAATGTATATGGATGTTACCAATATGCCGCTGTCAGTATATCCTTGATAATTCAGTAATTCAGTTTTACATATCTGCCTTCTATGTAGGTCACTCTGCAGTCCATCACTGCTACTCTTGCAGCCTGGTACTGTGATGGCCCACATGGTGTCCGTGTATCATTTGTGGAGGCTGTCTGGCCTGGATTGCCTCTTCTTAATAGGGTATGACTTTGCATCCCATGTGATCACTGGTGTCTTCCATTTTTTAATCCCCCCTCATCCCCACCTCTCTTCGAGTGAATTACGGTCTCTGGTTCAGGTATAAAGTTTTTCAGACTTTATCACCTCCAGATATTCTACATACAACAAATATCAATCGGTCCCATATATCAAGTGAATATAATAGCAATTCTGTGTGCCAGTATATTCAAATAAATGCCAAATGCGTGCCCAAGACATGAAGGCAAGTACAGCAAATGGTTTCTTTCCAGGTCCTTTATTTCATAAGAAAAACAAATCTGTCTCAACGCATTTCGGGGGTCTTTCTAACGCCACCCAGTGGCGTAGCTATTGGGGTCGCAGTTGCCCCCCTTGCCACTTGCAAGGCCGCACCGCCAATTAGGCAAGGTGCGGTGCGGCCCTGCGCACAGTTGGGGGCGGTGGCGGGGCAGAGGGAGATGAGCGCTTCCATTGTGGAAGTGCTCATCTCCATAGTCATCTGTATCGCCGTCCTTAGTTAATGGAGGCTGCTATGGCACTTAGTGGCTATGGCGTTTAGTGTTAGGTTCCCGTCTTAAAGACATTGCCTTGATGTAGGGCAGACGGGCACAGATCATTTTTGTACAAAATTATTTGCCAAGAATCTCACATTTACAATGTAGCGCTAGTATCGTGTAGATAGTGAGTATGGCAGTATTAGATGTACTCATTTTATTGTCTGTGTTCGCAGAGTGCTGTTGCATTTTTTTATGTTTTACTTTTGTATTTGCAGCCATGTGATGTGCACCTGCATACTTGGATGTACTGACTGACCCCCAGTTTTTCTTGCAGTTTAGGTGGAGGCGTGGCTGACTTCACCATCAAAACGGACAAAAATAGGAATGGACATACAGATGCGGATGCAGATCGGAGGCTGCAAAAACCACTGCTAGGTGCACCAGCGCTGAGGGAAGGGGGGGAGGGCCCAAGCTGAACTCTTGCACCAGGGCCCATGAGCCTTTAGCTACCCCCCCCGACTCCACCTTCCTCAAGAGCATATATACACAGATACACAAAAACACATCTATATATACCCAGATATACTTGTGGCCAGGTTTGATTCCTGCCTGATTCCTGCACGTGGAGCTCGCTCTAAGCGCGGCCTCCTGTGAACCGTGACTTCGAGTCCGATGCGATTGTGACAGGGTAGGCACTCTTTTTGCTACACATTTAATCCCCTAATCCACATTCCTCTAATCCTCACCATACTGTAATAGTGACCAATTTTTTTTTGATGATTGAGCAAATATTTACATATTCCATACTATATTGTGTAGTAAACAAAATATCATACTTTGTGCAAATATTGAGATCCTTCTTAGTGTGAAACAACAGGTTTCATCTGGATTTTTTTAAAAAACTGTCTCAGTTGCTTTTTTTTATTCAATTTTTATTATACCTGCGTGCGTTGAGCGTTGACTATTATTATCTACAATTATCTGGTGTTTCTATGGGGGCTAAATTCTCCCCTTTTATTGCAAACATCTATATGGCATAATGTTTTTTCATTATGGAAAACCCATTTTGTGACACTCTAAGGTGGTATGTTTGCTACATGGATGATTTGTTATTTATTTGACGCAGAGATATAGCTACCATACCCCTTTTTTGGGGATTATCTCAATAATAATGCATGTAATTTAAGGTTCTCTGTCAACTGTGATCCACACAATACATCCCTCGCCTAGACATAACCTTGCATTACTTCACTGGGCACAAGCACATAATCTCACTGAGATATAGAGAAGGTTGTACCCGATAGCAAACAATTCTCATGCCATGCATGCTACTAACTCATTATCACGCATAGATATGGCCTTTACCAACCAGATGAGACTTGCTTGGGTTAAAGCAGCGAATATCTGCCGCGTGGCATTTCAGATCATGCCCCACTACAGGTTGTTCTGACTCAGCCAGTAGGCCTTCCACTTACTACTTGGCGTTTAAATCCCACTTGGCTAAAGGTAATTCCAGTGGAGGTGAGGTGTAGAGAGGGGCTCTCAGAATTCTGGGAAATAAATGCTGGTTCATCTGATCCGCTGACGGAGTGGGATGCTAGTAAGGCAGTTATGAGGGGAGTATTGATAGCGGCAATAGCCACACACAGAGCTGAGCTACTCTCCACTTGTAAAAAGCTTGAAGACAAGTTGGTGGCTACAGAGCAAGCTTTTATAGCGAACCCCACAACAGATCATGAAACAGAGTGACACAGGGACTATATTCTCTGCACTTACCTGAATATACCCAGAAGAAACTATTAGCACAGAAACAATCTGTCTTTTCAGAGGGGGACAAAAGCGGCAGGACTCTGGCGTATTTGGCAAGGACTGGAGCCCCGCAAACGGTGGTAGCGGCAATCAAAAATGACTTGGGTGAGATGGTCACCACTCCCAAGGCTATATGTCAGCAGTTTCTACATTTTTATACTGATCTCTATTCTTTTAAGATGTTGAGGCCTTTTGAGAAAATATGGGACTTTGTGAAAGATACTACCCTTCCCTCTTTGACTCTATTCGAGAGAGGTGTTTTAGAGGCTCCTATCACTCCGCTTGAGATCCAGACGGCCATACTATCCATGGCAAAGGGGAAGACACCGGGTCCGGATGGCTTTCCGGTTGAGTGATATGCCTTTCAGCTGGAGGAGTAAACTATTTGCATATGTCTTAGGCTAGTTTCGCACTAGCAGCAGCACGGATCCGGCAGGTGAACAGTCCCTCCGGATCCGTGCTGCCGCAGGTGCACGTGTGGGGCCGGAACTGCACTCCGGCCCCACACATGTCAGACACTGTCTTGAGGAGGAGGGGGGGTTACTACAAAGGGGCATGTGCAGGGTAAATCCAGGATTACCTGTCCCAGCAGCTCCAGATAAGACGGACACTACAGTAGGAGGAGGACGGCACGCACAATGGGAAGATTCTCAACAGCGCCCCCTGCTGGAGGGAGATGAGGTGGTTGAGAGGGAAAAGTGCAAGGTGACGGATCCGTCATGAACTCCATTGAAAGTCAATGGAGGACGGATCCGTTTACTATTGTGTCACACCGAACGGATCCATCCCCATTGACTTGCATTGGGGGTCATGCTGGATCCGTCTTGTTCCAGATCCCCAGACCGGAGAGCAAACCGCAGAATGTTGCGGTTTGCTCTCCGGTCTGGAGACGCAGGTGAACTGAATGGAATGCTTTTAGGAGCATTCCGTTAACTTCAGTTCAGTTTTGTCCCCATTCACAATGAATGGGGACAAAACTGAAGCGTTTTATTCCGGTATTGAGCCCCTATGACGGAACTCAATACCGGAATAAAAAAACGCTAATGTGAAAGTACCCTTAGAGTCTAAGTCACTACCCGCATCCTTCAATGAAGCCACAATAGTTGTCATTCACAAGGTTGGGAAGCCGCCAGAACTGCATAGTTCTTATCACCCCATCTCCTTGATGAATACAGATGCGAAGATCTTAGCTAAGGTCTTGGCACTTCGTCTATCCTCAGTAATTTTAACCATTGTTGGGGCGGACCAATCCGGCTTTATGCCAGGAAAAACCACTGATATAAACCTGAGACATTTGTTCACTAATCTGCAGATTTCTCATGATAATGCAGGCAGTAGGGCAATTGCTTCATTAGACAACGAAAAGGCATTCGATTCTGTCGAGTGGAACTGGGCGGTGCTAAAAAAAAAAAAAAAGGGATTCCCTCAAAATTTCCTCAACTGGCTTCACTTACTCTATTTAAAACCGACGGCCTGGGTGAGAGTAAATGGGTTTTTATCTAAACAATTCCCATTGGGAAGGGGTACTAGACAGTGATGCCCATTATCACCCCTTCTCTTTGCCTTAGCAATGGAACCATTATCGGTTCGTATAAAAAATAAAGAATACAGGGTTGGGACACTGCTGGCATCTCTGAAAAAATATCATTCTATGCGGATGACATATTGGTTTACCTAGGTGTTGTGGGCCCATCTCTGGAAGCCTTGCTGGAAGTGGTTAATGACTATGGGTCATACTCGGGGCTCAGAGTTAACTGGGGGAAATCAGTATTCTATCCGGAAGATGATGCTGTTACACAAACCATAACCTTTGGCTCCTCCCTACAAATAGTAGATAGATTTACATTATTGGGAGTAGTTATTTATAAGGACGTTACTCAATTTTTAGTAACATAGTTTATAAGGCCGAAAAAAGACATCTGTCCATCCAGTTCAGCCTGTTTTCCTACAAGTTGATCCAGGGGAAGGCAAAAAAAAAAAAAACCCTGTGAGGTAGAAGCCAATTTTCCTCACTTTAGGGGGAAAAATTCCTTCCCGACTCCAGTCAGGCAATCAGAATAACTCCCTGGATCAATGACCCATCACTAGTAACTATAACCTGTAATATTATTACCCTTCAGAAATACATCCAGGCCCTTCTTGAACTCTCTTAGTGAACTTACCATCACCACCTCCTCAGGCAGAGAGTTCCATAGTCTCACTGCTCTTACCGTAAAGAATCCTCTTCTATGTTTGTGTACAAACCTTCTTTCCTCCAGGCGCAGAGGATGTCCTCTCGTCACAGTCACAGTCCTGGGGATAAATAGATCATGGGAGAGATCTCTGTACTCACCCCTGATATATTTATACATAGTTATTAGATCTCCCCTCAGTCGTCTTTTTTCTAAAGTGAATAACCCTAATTTTGCTAATCTTTCTTGGTACTGTAGTCCACCCATTCCAGTTATTACTTTAGTTGCCCTCCTCTGAACCCTCTCCAGGTCTGCTATGTCTGCCTTGCCACAGGAGCCCAGAACTGTACACAGTACTCCATTCGTGGTCTTACTAGTGATTTGTAAAGTGGCAGGACTATGTTCTCATCACGGGCATCTATGCCTCTTTTGATGCAACCAATTATCTTATTGGCCTTGGCAGCAGCTGTCTGACACTGGTTTCTATAGCTTAGTTTGCTGTTCACTAAAATTCCTAGGTCCTTTTCCATGTCAGAGTTACCTAATATTTTACCATTTAGTATGTACTGGTGACTTGCATTATTCCTTCCCATATGCATAACCTTACATTTGTCAGTGTTAAACCTCATCTGCCACTTCTCTGCCCAAGCCTCCAATCTATCCAGATCCATCTATAGCAGTGTACTGTCCTCTTCTGTTTTAATTACTTTACACAGTTTAGTGTCATCTGCAAAAATTGATATTTTACTATGCAAGCCTTCTACAAGATCATTAATAAATATATTGAAGAGAATAGGGCCCAATACTGACCCCTGTGGTACCCCACTAGTGACAGTGACCCAATCTGAGTATGTACCATTAATAACCACCCTCTGTTTTCTATCACTGAGCCAGTTACTTACCCACATACAGACATTTTCTCCCAGGCCAAGCATTCTTTTTTTATATACTGTACTAACCTTTTATGTGGTGTCAAATGCTTTGGAGAAGTCCAGATATACGACATCCATTGATTCGCCGCGGTCCAGTCTAGAACTTACCTACTCATAGAAACTGATTAAATTGGTTTGACATGACCGATCCCTCATGAAGCCATGTTATATTCATTGAGGTACTCCAAGATAGCATCTCTTAGAAAACCCTCAGTTTACCCACGACAGATGTTAAACTTACCGGCCTATAGTTTCCAGGCTCTGTTTTTGGACTCTTTTTGAATTTTGGCACCACATTTGCTATGTGCCAATCCTGTGGAACACTCCCTGTCAGTATGGAGTCCTTAAATATCAGAAATAAGAGTATGGTGATGACACTACTTAATTCTCTTAGGATACGGGGGTGTATGCCATCCGTTCCTGGCGATTTGTCTATTTTAATCTTTTTAAGACACAGCTCTACTTCTTCCTGGGTCAGACAGGGCACTTTTAATGGGGAATTAACTTTTATAAAAGATATTTAGTAGCTTTGCTTTCTCCTCTTCGCTCTCTGCAACTCCCCCCTCATTACTGTGTAAGGGGCCGACACCTTCAGTTTTATACATTTTACCATTTATATAATTAAAGAACATTTTAGGGTTAGTTTTACTCTCTTTGGCGATTAATCTCTCGGTCTCTAGTTTGGCTGTTTTTATTTGTCTTTTACATATTCTATTTTTTTCCTTATAGTTTTTCAATGCTTCCCCGCTCCCCTCTTGTTTTAGTGATTTAAATGCTTTCTGTTTGTCATTTATTGCTTTCTTTACAGTTCTATTTATCCACATTGGTTTTTTCTTGTTCCTTAACCTTTTGTTCCCATAAGGTATTGTCAATGCAATTTAGGATAAGTCCCAAATTAGACTTAATACTCAGTTGTCTGTGGTGTTCAAATTATGTTAAATTTCCCCCTTCATGGTAAGAGGGTGCGGCCACAGCACAAGAAATGCACGTCCAGTCTCATTGCTGATCATGCAGATCTCTCCTGGTTACACCCAGGGAGCTAATTTTATTAGAAATACATGTTGGTGTAATCACACCCCCCCCTCCTTGTCATCAATTTTAATATGTCCAATCATAATCATACAAGTATACATTAAACAACAAATCAAAAGAATGATAATTGCAGCCAATGGGATACACATTACTTCATCTATCTGGGAAATTCCATATGCATATTTCAACTTCTGCTAAGTTCCTGTTTTCCTACAGACATATCAAGTGATTATGAGTCATTTTTATTTTTAAGCATATGTGACATCTAATGGAGCTTAGAGATTATAAGCTATAAGAGATATGTCTATAAGGAGATGGAGACCACCTAATAATGAAATATACAACCCTAGCACAATTGTGTTCATCAACTAACCAAATTTCTTTAACAGTTTCCTTCTCTTGAACATAATTTGCTAATAGTCTAAAGAGAGTTTCCCAATTGACTATATTCAGTTCAAACCAGGGCCTATGGGCCATCCATTAATCTGAGGTGTATCGATCAGGACAGACCCCATGTCATCAATGCAGATCTTATATCTGTTAATTCTTGTTCATGGGATGGAGAAGGAGACACAAGTAAATAAGTGTATTCCTCCTCTTGTACACAGCCTGCTTAAGTATCCAGAGGATTCCCCCAATGACTACATTCTGACTGGATTCCCCAGATCAGGGCTGATAAGCCATTCATCATCTATGGTAGACTCCACTGGACACTCAGCATTTTTTCCCCCTGCATTTTCCTTTAAGTTATTCCCTGCACAGCACATTTATTAGGGGCACAATCAGAAGTGAGGCAAATGTCCAATAATCATCAGAGTTCAAAGTTGTCACGTCTAGGATGTCTTGGTTCTCATCTGAATCGTCAGGTTTAGTATTCGCAGGCTGGATTGATGTGTATATATATATTCCTCTTTTGTAGATTCTCCATGATTCACATTCAGTATACAGGTTATTATTACAGTCAGGTGATGATGATATCTTCTTTCTGACCTTACTGCCAATTTAATCAGAAACAACAAATTTAGTATCATTTTAAGAAGAGAGCATCAACCATCAACCTATCATTTTACTTAACTAAATCAGTTAATTGGGTTCAGTCAACACAGCAAATCAGTCTAATCAATAGACAATTCTTTCTTAGAATTAGCGGCTCTATAAATCTCCCTTAACCTCTTCGTATACTCCACTTCAGCAGCCACCCAAACCATACCATCCTTATCATGGCATGTGCATAGTATGATCTTTTTCTCTTTCTCAATAAAATCTGCTCCGGTACACGTTGTAATGGAACCTGTAAAGGACCTCTTTTCTTTTTCCTTCAAACTCAGGGATGATTAGCTAAGGCACAGACCACTGAGCCGTGAGGTGGCAGCCATCTATATGCATCCGTTTCACATACCACATACCATCATCATTTTTCGATTGCTCGATACTTGCCAAGTGGGTTGCTATTCTTTCAGTATGTTATAGACCAGCCAGTTTTTTTTTTAATCTGTTTAAACCTTTGTTAGTGAAGTTAGGACACAAATTACAATATAATGAACATAATGGGGCAAAGATGTAATACTCAGACTTTACTCAATAATCCAATCCTGACTAAACAATATCCAAGTGAGTCCACACCACCTTTCCTCTCACTGTGTGGATTATTTGCTAATTCTATAATCTCTCATTATTTTGCAAACTTCATAAGCATCAAGTATATTATCAATGTAAATATGTTTGGCTTCACCAATGTTGGAATGGTGAACACAGCACTCAGTAGGGACTATCAAATCTGTGATCCAAACTTTTCCTTTATATGAACTAGGTACTAGTCTTTGAGTCCAGATCTGAAAAGGAATTACACACGTTTATGTTCAACAGTCAGAGCTGACCTGTAAGGGCTCCTACCACTTTAGGAAAGACAAAAAGTGTCAAGTTCAGTATTCCTCTACTTACTACCTCAGCCAGTATCTTCTTTTACTGTTGCTTTTACTACAGGCCAGGTGTTTCCTGAAAAATAGATCAACATAGACAAGGACATATTCATGCTGCCCCACCTTTGGAAACTTAATGCAGTCCATCTGCAATCTCTGAAATAGGCAAGATGGCCTAGGTATATGCCTTTCTGGAACTCTCAAAGTTCTTCCAACATTATTACAGGCCTACATCATGTAACCTTGGACAAACCTGGTGGCAGCGCTGCTGGACCCCTGGAATTCCCACCATTTCTCCTCCTGACACATACATCAACCCATGTGCTGAATTCATCATCAATAGGCAGAGTGCACTTGAGAAAGCACCATTTTACCTACCCTCCAGAGCTTGTTATCACTCATTGCTCTTACTTTAGAGGTCTTCTGGGCCTGGGCTGGCCGAGTCACGTAAACCTTAGGTTGGCTTCAGGTATTGGCTGGAGGTCTGCAGTTATAGCAGTTTAATCTCCCAACTTGTTGTCTTTTTTCTTTTTTTTTTTCTTCTTCTGGACAGCATCAGGGCATAAAACAACTCTCACACACTCAGCACTCTTCATGGGTTTCCCATGGATCCAACAAAACCTCTGCTCCCCCAGATCAGACCATAATCATGGAAGATACCAAAGGCATATTATAAAATCTATATGAATATTAGTTATCTGACCACAACCATCTTACCAGCCTCAGTGAGCGCCTTCAGCTCTACCTCCTGTACTCACATTACAGAAGGGAGTGGTATTTAGGTGACAACATCAGTTTAGGCACTGACAGCATATCCTGTCTTCTGTGTGATCCATCTATACCATCTATGGGAGAAAACTAAATATTTGACAAAGTTATGAATCAGATCCGAATGTACTTGCGCCGTAGTTCATATGACATCTAAACCTTTATGTAGTTTGGTAACTCAACCTCTTATCAAAATGCAGAAAATCTTCTGTAGACTCAAGATGCTCGAAGTGCTGTATCTCCTCCAGAACTCCGTGTTCATGGCCCACATGACTGTTATAAAACAATTCTCTTAATACTTTTCAAATGCTGTTACTTTTTTTTTCAAACAAATCAAATGCTCCCATCATGTTCAGAAAATAAAACAAAATAATCAGAAAATAAAAACCGATCGGAAAACCTTATCTATCATCTAGTTTTCATTGACAGATGAAATACTTGGTGACACAGTTACTTCAGACATTCCATTTGATTTAACCACATATTATTATACTTATTTGATGATTTTGCTTACAGACCTCTTATAAACACACTTGTCTGAATACCACATATTAATAACGTTTTTAAAATAAACCAATCTTATTGTCTTAATTTTTCCCACTTGCACGCTTATGCGACTTGTTAAAATTAAATGAACCAATTTCATTTTTTTTCTCTAACTCTAGTGACATATCACACTATACGTGTTTAGGGAGGAACACAAGAGGCTGTCTCTGTATAATATAATTCTACGTCACTCATCACACCCTCTGTCGTATGGCACAATGTAACTTCCTACTAAAATATTTTTTAAAGAGGAGTTTCCTAGAAAACAACTCAAGATCTTTAATGGTTTCAAATAAATCAAATTTTCCTGTAGGGGAAAAGGACAAGCCCCTCTCTAATATTTGTTGTTGAGAAACAGATAAATTAATATGAGAAAGATTAATTACCTTTAATTTTTCGTTCTTTTCTCCCTGTTGTTCAATCTCCCAATTTTTCGTTTTTGGGCAGGAGTACGTAGGTTGTAACCTGGATCTTCTATGTCTGACACCCGTCCGGGCGCCAAACGCCCGCCTAAAAAAGGCACCCCACATTCTTCTTCAGATGTTAAGGAAGAGAAGGATTGGGATCTTGATCTAAATCCTCCTTTCCTATTATTTCTCTGCCACCTGAATACACGGCTTTCTTGATAATCTCCCAGATCCCTCTAGAATTTTTTTACTTTTGTGGTCTGAATCTCCTTTTCCCACTTGTTAAGATCTTCCTCCAGAGTTTTATCAAAACTCTCCAGCTCTTCTCTGGAGAGTATATGCTGGATCTTTTCTTTAAGTATGTCAATCTCTTTTTCAAGAAGCTCCAAAGCTTTTCTGTCTGCCCCAATCAATAACTCTATAAGGGTTTGTGAGCATTTAGTGAGTGTTTCTTCCCATCTATTAATAAATGAGGGATCCTCAACCTCCAGTGTGGGAAATGTCTGAATACGTAACCCTCGAGGGATAATATTTTTTTGTAAATAATTTTCAAGTGCTGCTTTGTTCCACCACAGTTTAGTGCGTTTTTTCAATGAGTCCCTAATTTTTAGCTTCAATTCCTTTACATCACGTTTCTCAGTATCTGTGGCCAATTTCTCTCCAAAAATGGTGCCCAATTGTGACACCCAATTAACATCACGTTTCCTAAAATCCATGTGCGAGGTAAATTCTACAAAATATAACAAGAAAAACCTATTAATACCTCAATTCCTGGTATAATAGCCAGGAAAAACCCATAGAACATAGCACATAAACAGCAAAAACACAGATTACTATGGGAAAAATAATACTACCAAATCCAATATATTAAAATAAAGCAGTTTTATTATAAATTCACTAACAATCATAGTAGAAAATAGTACACATGGAGATATGGACAGATGACCCCAAAACAAGACATGAGAAAACTGCAGGGAGAGAGTCAACAAGTCAGGGATATAATCATGGAAAACCACATGAATTAATCAAACAGTCATGCACAATGTACATAAAATATATACATTGGCGATAATGTAACTTAATGAAGTGGTGCCATCCATGTTACAGCCCTGATTATTGCAAAAATGTACCACACAATGAAATAATATACCTCAGGGATATCTTAACAGTCTGTAAGATACAGTTCTACCATCCGAAAGGATGTAGTGGCAGCTCTATGTTGTAAACCCAATAACTTACCCTGAGACATGTGTGCCACAATACAGACTCTCTGCCTACACCCAGACCTCGACACGCGTTTCACCACCAGGCTTCGTCAGGAGGTAGGTGTATACTAAAAAGGCAGGATATATATACTAAGGGCATTATCAGCTAATAGTTCTCACCTGGTCCCCCACCATCTCGGGCGCGGGTCCGCCATGATGGCCGCCGCAGTCCATTCGCGCATCCTCACGAGGCCACTGCGCATGACCGCAGTAAGTCTCGCGATATTGGAGCGCGGCCGGAGCACGGAAGTCAGCGCATGCGCGGACCGCGTCCCTGTGGGTATACCAGGGAGGACCGATAGAATAGTAAGTGTGGGAATGCTACAGCGTCCTTATAAAGGTGAAAAAGAGAATGGACCCGTGCAATTACATAAAAGGGGGAGACAAAAACATGTTTATCCCTAAACAACAATTCATTGTATAATAAAGTGACAAGTGCAAAAGCAAAAATTGCAATATATACACGCAGGAAATTATATATATATGAAAAATAAAAATCTATATACTATACATTATCAATTCATGATATAATGAACATTATAAATAAAAAGTGCAAAAAATCCACAATGTGAATACATAATCATGTGCCAATAAAAAATTGTCATAAAAATTACAATAAATATGTGTATAAAAGTAATATATATATATAAATGCATAGTGTCCACAAAACATGATTAGTGTGCAACATAACACAATCACCCTCCCATTCTTCTTATTCCTCTACATGATCTTCCATGACGCCATATTTTCATTTCATCCACGATGTACACATTCCCGAGTTGCAAACAATGTTCCCAAAGACACAGTAAACCTCAAAAAATGATAATAATAATAAACACATAATTAATAAAAACAGAAAAAATATATACCCTGCATTAAAATAGCGCACATTTTACAGAAAAGGTTTGAAACTATTTTTATCATTTAATCCCCTGGGGCTCATGGTATTCAACAGTACTATCCATTTGGTCTCCCTCCGCAACAGAGCCTTCTTAATGTCCCCACCCCTGGAACCCAGTCTAACTCTAATTCTCTCACTGTGGAACTTTCCAGATTTCAACCATCTAGATTTCCAGATTTCTCATCTCTTGACATGCCTGCTCTTTTGAATATTCTGCTTATATCTCTCACTGCCCCTCCTCCTCTTCTGCCTCTCTATGATATCCACTGCAGTCACCTCCCTCCTTGAGGGGCGCCCCTCTTTCAGAGCCTTTGATTGCCTGATCCACTTGGAGAAGAGTGGATCCGTCCCTTCTCCAATCGGACACACACACACCTTTTGTGTTGTCCCACTACACTACACGTGAATCCAATGATTCATATACCGCTGGTTGCTTAAACCACGCCAAGCGTAACTAACCAGCCCCAGTTGCTCAAACCACGCACAGCGTAACTAACTGGGCACCAACCTGCTCACACTATGCACAAAGCAAAGATATAGGTTGGCCTACAGGATCCCTGTGGACCTCACAGAGAGGTGGGCACCTTAAATACTAACTAAATGCAAGCATTGAAATCTCTTTCTTGATTTTCTAACTTCCTCTTTTTTTTTCCAGTTCCTTAATTTCTATCACGGCATATTATAAAACACAGGCAATCTCCATCACTCTCATACACCTAGGTTTCAGGCACTCCATTCACTCTATACCACAGACAAGAAGGTGTTCTTTTAAAATCCCAAAGATTCCGAAAAGGACAATACTCGAACAGTGGTCGTGACAAGTAGGAAGGCACAAAGTAAGAAAAATATCTTACCTGTGTATTTGAAGGTGCAGTTCCCAGTTGCCATAATGACCAAAGCTCTTCCACGATCGTCCCCTTGGATATCTGATGGATTTTTCTCGTTTCGGCACCACATGTCAATGCAATTTAGGATAAGTCCCAAATTAGACTTAATACTCAGTTGTCTGTGGTGTTCAAATTATGTTAAATTTCCCCCTTCATAGTAAGAGGGTGCGGCCACAGCACAAGAAATGCACGTCCAGTCTCATTGCTGATCATGCAGATCTCTCCTGGTTACACCCAGGGAGCTAATTTTATTAGAAATACATGTTGGTGTAATCACACCCCCCTTTGTCATCAATTTTAATATGTCCAATCACAATCATACAAGTATACATTAAACAACAAATCAAAAGAATGATAATGGCAGCCAATGGGATACACATTACTTCATCTATCTGGGAAATTCCATATGCATATTTCAACTTCTGCTAAGTTCCTGTTTTCCTACAGACATATCAAGTGATTATGAGTCATTTTTATTTTTAAGCATATGTGACATCTAATGGAGCTTAGAGATTATAAGATGTAAGAGATATGTCTATAAGGAGATGGAGACCACCTAATAATGAAATATACAACCCTAGCACAATTGTGTTCATCAACTAACCAAATTTCTTTAACAGTATGTACCTCTCACAATTAGATATTAGGATGCTTTTAAAAATATCTCATTTTGTGGCTGTATTTTTATTTTTGAGGACTTTGTCCCAGTTAGTTAGGCCTATGGCCTCTCTTAGTTGACTAAATTTAGCTTTTTTTAAGTTTGGTGTTTTTGTTCCTCCCTGAAGAAACGCTCTTTTGAATGACAGTTGGAAGGTTATTATATTATGGTCACAATTTCCCAGGTGTCCCCCAACCTGCACATCTGTTGTTCTGTCAGGTCTATTGGTTAATACTAAGTCCAGTATGGCTGCCCCTCTAGTCGGGTCTTGAACCAGTTGGGAAAGGTAATTGTCTTTGGTTATTGCCAAAAACCTGTTTCCTTTATGAGATATACAGGTTTCAGTTTCCCAGTCTATATCTGGGTAGTTGAAATCCCCCATAATAATGACCTCATTATGATTTGCTGCCTCGTCTATTTCATTTAGAAGTAGATTTTCTGTGGACCCTGGTATATTAGGTGGTTTATAATAAAGTCCTATTAGTATTTTATTATTGTTTTTGGCTCCATTTATTTCTACACACAGTGACTCCACATGTTCATGTCCCTCACTTGTATCTTCCTGGAGTGTGGGCTTTAGACAGGACTTTACATAAAGGCAGACCCCTCCTCCTCTACGGTTTTGGTGATCCTTTCTAAACAGACTGTAACCCTCTACGTTAACTGCCCAGTCATAGCTATCATCCAGCCATGTCTCAGTTATTCCCACTATGTCATAGTCCTCCTCACACATCACTAATTCCAGTTCACCAGTTTTATTAGTTAGGCTTCTGGCATTAGTGTACATACAGTTAAAAGGTTTATGTATATTTTTTCCTTTACACCTTTCCTTCTCAACTGTTCTAGTTCCTCCTTCCATTCCTCCCCCAGTTCCATTACCTTGCCCCAGGTCTCTATCTCCACTATCTTCCCCATCTATAATGTGGTTACCCTCCCCCCTAGTCCCTAGTTTAAACACTTCTCCAGCCTTGTAGCCATCTTCTCCCCAAAAACAACTATCCCTTCCCCATTGAGGTGCAGCCCATCCCTACGGTAGAGCCTGTAGCCGACAGAGAAGTTATCCCAGTTCTCCAAGAACCCAAATCCCTCCTTCCTACACCAGTTCTTGAGCCACTTGTTTTTTGACACTCAATATGAGCCCAGTAATGCTCTATATAGCACAAAAGCTCAAGACTTGGGAAAAACTACCCTTGTCTCTGATAGGGCGAATCAATGTGTTAAAAATGATTATTCTCCCTAAGCTCCTTTTATTTCTATAGGGCGGCCCCTGTGGTATTGCCAAAGATTCATTTTCAAACACTTGATCACCTCTTGACCCCTTTTCTGTGGCAGCGGTCGGTGCCCCGCATTGCTAGAGAAACTCTGTGGGCCCCCTACTCAAGAGGAGGCTTGGCTCTTCCATATATGTATCTTTATTATATTGCAGAGCAATTAAATTATGCATCCTGGTGGATTAGAGCGGACTCCACCAATCCGGCAGTGGTACTGGAAGCAGCTTTGATGGGATCATATGAGGCTATGACAAATATGGTGTATAGAGCAGGTAGATACCCAGTAAAACATTATACCTCTCTTATGGCAGGGGTGATAAATGCTTGGAATAAGTTTGTCATTGTTATGGGGGATGGGGAATATAGCGATAAGTGGTCACCAGTTATACCCCTATGGCGGAATCCCAAACTTCCAGAACTACTGTCCCTGCCAGAGTTTGAGTTCTGGCCCCAAAGGGGCATTAAATACCTCACTCGGCTATATGAGGGGGGAGTTTTTAAGACCTTTACTGCTCTGCAGGCCGAATATAACATACCACGCTCATCCCTTTTTAGATACTTCCAATTGAGACATGCATGTACATCATAGTTTGGGTCAGGCCCTTTACGACTAGAGTATGGGGAAGTGGAAAAAATTGCCAGACGAGGAAACCCCAGTAAGATGGTCTCTTCCTTCTATGGGACTTTGGTGGCCTACCAATCTTCACCTATATCTATGGCTTTTATTAAATGGAAGAGTGATATCGCACATTTAGATTCTAAACAAGAGAAAGAACTAGCTTCCACATGGAGATCCACGGTGATTTGTGCACGGGATCAGCTGATCCAGGCTAAGTGGATACACAGGGTATATTTGACTCCCATCCGACTGACACGCATGAAGAGACTCTCATCAGATATCTGTACTAGGTGTGGTGGAGGCAGAGGGACGCTGATACACATGATTTGGGAGTGTCCAGCCATTGCAGGTTTTTGGTGTGAAGAATATAGTTATTTGAACTCTAGACTGGGTCTTCCGGCAGTTATATCCCCAGAGGTCAGTCTGCTGGGTCTTGTTACTGAAATAATTCCTACCAAGTACACTAGAATCCTCTATAGACTATTCATGTTTTATGCCAGAAAATCTATCCTGCTAAACTGGAAACCTCCAAAGAATCCCTCTTTATCCCACTGGGTTAATCTTATAAATACAACATTACCTATGTATAAATTAACCTATGAGGCTAGAGGAGTGCTGTACAGGTTTGATAAGATTTGGGGTGTATGGTTGAGTGCTAGCTCAACATCAGACTAACAGGTATAAGATATGGTTCGCTCGGAGTCGTTGCCTGAGTGAATGAGACGTGTGAATGGATTGATAGTGGCATTTTCCAAAACGTGGTCAGTAAATGATATGAGTTCGGAGTATAAACGTAATTATACTAACTCTATCTATATGCTATCACCATGTATCCCTTCTTCTTAAGTATCTCTTTGCCACTGGACGTATGTGTGATGTGGTTTTGTATGATGTTCTTCTTTAAATTTTCTGAAATGAAAAATAAAGTCTATTAAAAAAAAAACAACAACTATGATCCACACAAAATTGCATTCCTAGATTTGTCCCTGTTAGTCTGGCCTCTGTTCAGACTACTACATGCAAAAAGGACATATTTGACAACACTACTCTTTTAGCACCAAAGCAATGTATCAGATCCGTGATTTTTATAGCAGGCAAGATTTTCGAGATTCAAATGGTTCACTTATCGCAGGAACAAAGCTCCCAATGTTTTATTCCTCTCTGGGAACTCCACTCCAAACACTCTCAACCAACGAGTAGCAGGAATCTCTGTGTAGCATGCCCTCAAAGAGAGATGAACATAGTAGATCTACAGGGTGGGCCATTTATATGGATACACCTAAATAAAATGGGAACAGTTGGTAATATTAACTTCCTGTTGGTGGCACATTAGTATATGGGAGGGTAGAAACTTTTCAAGATGGGTGGTGACCATGGCGGCCATTTTGAAGTCGGCCATATTGGATCCAACTTTAGTTTTTTCAATGGGAAGAGGGTCATGTGACACATCAAACTTATTGAGAATTTCACAAGAAAAACAATAGTGTCTTTCATGTCTTTCATGAGTTATTTACAAGTTTCTGACCACTTATAAAATGTGTTTAAAGTGCTGTTCATTGTGTTTTATTGTCAATGCAACCCTCTTCTCACACTGATAGCAACACCGCAGAAGAAATGCTAGCATAGGCTTCCAGTATCCGTACTTTCAGGTGCTGCACATGTTGTATCTTCACAGCATAGACAATTGCCTTCAGAGGACCCCAAAGAAAGTCTAAGGGGGTCAGATCGGGAGACCTTGGGGGCCATTCAACTGCTACATGATGATGTGTTTCCCTCTTTATGCACTGAAGCTGGCACGTTCCCTAAGTTTTTCCAGCAAGATGGTGCACCACCACATTATGAGTGTCAGATCCGAGGATTCCTAGATGAACAGTTTCCTGGAAAGTGGATTGGTCGTCGTGGGCCAGTTGAATGGCTCCTAAGGTCTCCAGATCTGACCCCCTTAGACTTTTATCTTTGGGGTCATCTGAAGGCAATTGTCTATGATGTTGTTGAGGAGAAACTCAATGGGTTCATAGGAGGTCAGATCAGCTGTCCAAATTAAAAAAACGTGTGTGCACACGCAATAACTCGAGACGGAAACAAATGTCAGTTTGGAGTTATCCTTCACGTTAGGGGCTCTCAGGTAGTCTGGCTGACTCAGTTTATTACCAAAATGTATATACACAGGAAGAAAGGCGGGACATTCCCCAGTAAGCCAGTAAGAGATAAACATATATAGTCTTTGTTCTTCTAGACAATCATGTGGAGATGTCCCATTGGCTGCTTTCTGTAATGGTGTAGAATTTTGCACTCAGTGTAGACCTTTGCACACGAATCCAGAGTGTAGAGACCATCTTAAAATTGCATAGCTTAAGGAGAATACAATAGGGCACTGTCTGTACCATGATAAACTAAATTCCCCAGAGATTCATATGAAGATTTTATCAGTATTTAGGATCATAATACTTGACAAGCAGAAAGGAGGATGAGGCAGCTCTCTGGAAGTAACTTGTCCTCATGTGTGATCAGGACAGGTTCTGTGTGAACTAATAGGACGGCAGCCATTTTGTTTCCCCTGATGATTTCTCACCAGACAAAACAAGCTATTATAAATAAAGTTATTTGAGAATATATTTATAATAAAGTAATATTTAAGTATTTTCATTTTCTTAATTCCCGGAGAACCCCTTTAAGTGAATCAATTGCTGGCAAGTAATACCATTGTCTTCGTTTGTTCACTACTACAACACATTGATATTGGAAAGACACACAAGCACACCACAGTGGGCACATAAACTATTGTCTTGGCTCTTGCACATTTATAAGCTGCTAGGAAGAGAAAAAAGAAAAGTTATTAATTGATCTTTACTCTTCTGTGTCAGATATATAACCAATCTGCAGCAACAAACAAAGGAACATTTCTATACCTTAAGTCACTTACAAATTCTTGCCTCCTCCTCACAGCCCCTCCCTTTTCCATAGTCACTCTTGCTGTTATCTAAGGAATGTTTGTTGAGCAGACTAGGCTAAGGCTGGGGGGAGTGGAATCAGCCCACCATAGCCATCAGCCCCCCTTTCCTGACTCTTATCTCTCAAGGATTCATCCAGCTTTCCTGAAACTTCAACAAACAGCAGACTAGTTGGGGGATAAGACTTATACAATGCCACCATCTATTTGGCTATGGGTATTGTTCAAGGTTCAACCCTACTTCAAACTTTCTTCAAACAGTTTCAACTTTTTACATCAACCAGACAATACTTTATGGCCAACATATCTTCTTA
This sequence comes from Rhinella marina, assembly GCA_900303285.1. Taxonomy (NCBI): domain Eukaryota; kingdom Metazoa; phylum Chordata; class Amphibia; order Anura; family Bufonidae; genus Rhinella; species Rhinella marina. Next base: position 4,617 of record ONZH01010857.1, on the reverse strand, counting down.
GTGCTAGCCATATTGGCCCACACTAGGTTACAATGCTTATTCTTTCATTACTGTTCTAACCTCTAATGCTATGGTCACAGGTCTTTCTTACTTGAACCCACACCTAAACACAAGTGCCTTTCTGATGGTAGACACTTGGGCTGTTTATTTCTTGAAACAACTTCTTTGCATTTTCACATATCTTTTGCCTTCTCTTTGTTCTACCAGACTGACAGCACTAGAAGCTCCAACAGGAAGGTTGAGCTCCTTTTTAAACAAAAACATGACGCCTTATCAATATGGCCACTTATTGATCTGAACCCCTTATCTTCGCCTACCACGAAAGGAGGGAAGCTATAATTAATCTTAGGTTCCCGATTGCAATTGCAATTTGTAACCTCGCTATCTTCGATCGTGGGGAGATTCGCTCAATGGGCATGATAAGCACCGCTCAGCGCGTCCTTCCGTGACTACTCTGTCACTCACTACACTGTCCATACCAGTTACTTATTCAAGGTAACTCTCGGGCTACTCCCTATTGAGGTTACCACAGAGCTGTCAGTCTGGGTCCCTATGCAACCAATCTGAGTCCTCTTAGTGACCTTCTATATACTTTATCTAAGTTCGGACCCTCAGCGGAGACCACCCATCAGTCCGGTCACTTTGGACTCACCCACAGTACCCATAAGTCTAGTCTCCTCTGTCCCACATCCCTCGAATCACAGGCAAATTATCAAATACAATGTATATGAAAAACTTACCTTGATCGTGGAGGTTGATCAAGCCTCAATTTCGGGAGACGGGAATTTCGGAGATGTCGACCACCTTCGGATATCAGGGTATGGGTGCTCCTTTTTGAGGGCCTCACCTGGAGCACCAAGCTGTTGAGGAGAAACTCAATGGGTTCATAGGAGGTCAGATTGGCTGTCCAAATTAAAAAACGTGTGCGCACACACACAATGACTCGAGACGGACACAAATGTCAGTTTGGAGTCATCCTTCACGTTAGGGGCTCTTAGGTAGTCTGGCTGACTCAGTTTATTACCAAAATGTATATACACAGGAAGAAAGGCGGGACATTCCCCAGTAAGCCAGTAAGAGATAAACATATATAGTCTTTGTTCTTCTAGACAATCATGTGGAGATGTCCCATTGGCTGCTTTCTGTAATGGTGTAGAATTTTGCACTCAGTGTAGACCTTTGCACACGAATCCAGAGTGTAGAGACCATCTTAAAATTGCATAGCTTAAGGAGAATACAATAGGGCACTGTCTATACCATGACAGTCAAGATATATGTCCAGATGTCTGAACATGGGAAACTCAGTATTTCCTCATTACCAATTTATAGAACAATGTATATCTGCCCTAACACTGTGAAGATACTGTCAGGGCCGGCTGCAGGTCTGGCCGCCGTGCCTCGGCTGCCGGTCCCCCTGTGCCTGAACCGTTGCTAGGGACGCGGCCGTTTGCCGCACCCAACTCGCGTTCCTAGTTACGCACACTCTGATTTCAGTGCGCATGTCCCTTTAAACTGGCTTTGCTGTTTTCACTGGCATCCACCCTGTTTTTTCCAGGTGTTCTGTAATTGGGGCTAATCTTACTGACAGGTTCCCAGCCCCTATCAGGGTTTGGGGCGGGAGTCCCGTCTGTATTTAGGTTCCTTCCTGCTACACCTCATTGCCAGTGCTTGTTTGGTCTTCCAGCAGTCACCAGCCTTCCTTGAGCTCCTGTTGTTGGTATCTTATCGCAGCTATGCTCCTGGATCTCGCTTTGTTCTCTGTGTTTATGCTATTTTGTCTCTCTGTCCCCACCTAGCTTCTTGGACATTCTTGTGGATTACGTTTTTGACCTGATACTGCTCTCTTGTTATGGACCTCGGACAGTCTGACCCTTCTCTGTGTTTCTTGTTTGTCTGTCAGTCTGTCCTCCATCCCCGCTTCCCTAGCTAGGCTAGGGCCTGTCGTCCAGTTGTCCCCCTAGGACCTTTAGCCTAGGGTGAGGCAAATAGGCAGGGACAGGGGTTGCGGGTCGAGCTAAGGGACCGCCACTCTCCCTGGACCCCAGACCTCTCCTGACAGAAGCACTGGCCAATAAGAAGTCTACACCTGTTATCCGCCCCGCTACTTTCTTAGCCCCAATGGATCCAGTAGCATCCTTGGCGGCCCAGGTGCAGACCTTGACCAAGGTTGTTTTGGCCTTGACGGACCGGGTTCGTCAACAGGATCAGGCGCTGGCCTCCACCCAGATCCCCCCACCTGACCAACCACCCCCATTTCCTGTACTTGTATGCTCAGAGCCCCATGTGTCTATGCCCGATTTTTTCTCGGGATAGATCGCAGTTCTTCTTGTTCCGAGAGGGCTGCAAATTGTACTTTGACCTATGCCCCCTCACATCCGGATCCAAATTCCAGAGGGTGGGTCTGGTCATTTCTAGACTTCGAGGTGAGCCCCAAAAATGGGCCTTCTCTTTATCCCCTGAATCATCAGCGAGGCAGTCAGTTGACCAGTTTTTTGCAGCCCTGGGTTTGATTTATGATGAGCCAGACAGAACTGCTCAAGCTATGACTAAACTCCTGACTCTCAGACAGGGTAGGCAACCGGCCGAGGACTTCTGTACCCAATTTCGCCAGTATTGTACGGACTCTAGGTGTAATGATCATGCTCTCAAGGATCATTTCCTAGCTGGTCTATCTGACTCCTTAAAGGACCTTCTCCTGGGATAGCTGGAGCCACAAACCTTGGAACAGGCTATGGCTCTTGCTGTCCAGGCAGACCGGCACCTTAGGGCGCAACGTTCTGACAGATCATCTCCTCTTCCTCTTTTCCAGTGGAATCCATGGAGCTTGGGGTCATGACCCCCGAACAGAGTAGAGAGCATCGCTTCAGAAACCGCCTGTGTTTTTTCTGTGGAGATAAGGGTCATCAAATTGCCAACTGTTCCAAGAGGTCACGGTCAGGAAACTCTCGCTCCTAGGATACTTACGGGAGGGTACCCTAGGAGCACATGTACTCCCAATTTCTAATAAAAGAGTTCTCCTGCCCTTTAAACTTCAGTTAGGTCCTTGGATCTATGAAGGTAAAGCCTTCGTGGATTCGGGGTCAGCAGCTAATTTTATTAATGCTGTGTCAAATTTGTCTGAAGCTTTGGTACCCCTGTCTCCCAGTATTTATGTTTCTAGTGTGGATTCTACCCCTTTATTGGCAGGGGAAGTCAAATTCCAGACTCCCTTGTTAAGATTGTCGGTGGGGTCCATCCACTCTGAAGAAATAAGTTTTCTAGTCATGAAAGACTTATCGGTAGATTTAATTTTGGGGTTTCCCTGGTTGGAGCTTCATAATCCAGTGATTGACTGGTGCATGGCTGATCTGGTCAAGTGGGGTCCGCAGTGCACCAGTCATCTGGCCCCTCTGTGTATGAATTCCTCCCTGTCTCTTGTTCAGTCCCTTCCTGAGTATATTGCTGATTTTACTGATGTTTTTTCTAAAACTCTGGCAGAGACCCTTCCCCCACACCGGGAAGGGGACTGTAAAATTGACCTTGTCCCTGGAGCCAAACTCCCTAAGGGAAGAATTTACAATTTAACTCTGCCTGAGAGGGAGTCTTTGAAGGAATACATCCAGCACAGTTTAGCCATTGGACACATCCGTCCTTCTGAATCTCCTACTGGGGCAGGATTCTTCTTTGTTGAGAAGAAGGACGGGGGTCTCCGTCCCTGTATAGATTACAGAAACCTCAACTAAATTACTGTCAAAAATCAGTATCCTTTGCCATTAATTCCAGACCTCCTGAATCAAACCTCTGGTTCCTCCTGGTACTCTAAATTTGACCTCCGTGGGGCATATAACCTCATTTGGATTAGACAGGGGGATGAGTGGAAAACGGCCTTTAACACCCCGTTGGGGCATTTCAAGTACCTTGTCATGCCATTTGGTCTCTGTAATGCCCCTGCGGTCTTCCAGGGTTTGATAAACACCATATTTCAGGACATTATGGGTCAATATGTCATTGTTTATTTAGATGATATTCTGGTGTATTCCCCTGATTGGGAATCTCACGTTCGTCATGTGTGAACTGTTCTACAAAGGCTTAGGGACAATAAACAGTTTGCTAAGTTAGAAAAATGTTTGTTTGCCGTTCAAAAGGTTTCATTTCTGGGGTATATTCTAACTCCTCAGGACATCCAGATGGATCCTGTCAAGGTCTTGGCAATTTCTGAGTGGGCCTGGCCCACTAGTCTCAAGTCACTCCAACGCTTCCTGGACTTCGCTAATTATTATCGCAAGTTCATTCACAACTTCTCCGTGATTGCGAAACCCCTGACTGATCTCACTAAGAAGGGAGCGGATGTTGTGACTTGGGACCCATCGGCTGAAGAAGCCTTTAAGATATTGAACTCTGCCTTCATTGAGGCCCCGGTTTTAGTTCAGCCTGACCTTCAAAAACCATTTGTTGTAGAGGTGGATGCTTCTGAACATGGTGTGGGTGCAGTTCTGTCGCAGGGTCCTTCCACCTTTACAAATTTAAGGCCTTGTGCTTATTTTTCTAAGAAATTTAATAGTGCTGAGAAAAAATTATGATATTGGAAACAGAGAGCTGTTAGCTATCAAGTTGGCACTCGAAGAATGGAGACATTAC